>JAKXYG010000385.1:0-37586 GCA_025895645.1 Cardicola forsteri
TAACAAAACCGATCTAGTTATAAAATTTTAGTACATTACACTCATTTTAACAAGTAAAGCAAAAAATTACAAAGGTGTTAAATCTAAATTAATTTGTTATTTTAATTGTTTTTTTCGTAAAAACAAATATCGGAAATTAAAAATAATGTCTAGTGCTTAATAAATCCTTTATATATACTTAGAAATAATTATTTAAGAAGGCTGAGTCGGCCAAAATAGCATATTTTAAATGCTACTTCTATATTAACGTGGATAATAAGATAAAATTACACAATTTTTATAATAATTAAATTATTATTATTTTGCGTGCTTATTTTTATTAAAAATGAACAATAACTAATTCTTAAAACTGATCTTAAACACACATTTAAATTTGCTCTGATTGTGATGTCATAATAATAATTAAAGTAAAAATTAAATTATTTTAATTTATATAAATAAAAATAATAAAAAGCATTTTTTATTAATTTTAAAATAAATCTAATAAATTATTATTTACGTTTAGTTTTGAGATTCCAATCACCCGCTAATTTTACTTTCTGATTGCTTTGTTTTTGAAATGGAGAATAATAATAAAAAATGTTTTTATCTCACCGAAAATGAATACCGTGTTATTAAGGGATTAAAAAATAAAGGATTTTCACCAAAAAGATTAGCAGACTTATATATAGAGTTAACCTTTCAACAATTTAACGGATTATCAACGATCAAAAACCACTAAATTATGATAATGTTGGAAGAAAACGTGTAGCAACAAGTACGGATGACCAAAAAATTATTATAGAGTTAAAAAAGTTATAATTAACTTATTTCAAAAACTTAAAAAAAATAGTTTAAACAATTTTACATATTCCACTATAAGAAATAGAGCAATTGAATCTGGTTTAGCTTTACAATCACCGAAGATTAAGCCATTTATTATTAAAAAACAAAAGGATGACAGAGAAGCCCTTTGTAAACTATGGAGTGAACGACACTTATGTTATTGGCGTTCCGAATATTTTGCTGATAAAACAATAATTCGGAATAAACCATTTGGTTTTAAAAACAAAGTGTTTTGTGGGACGAGTTTTAAAAAAATATTTACTCCCGGTTGTTAGAAAGAAAGCCCACCCTCGACAAGTATTGTGTTGGTTTGGTATTAAGTATTATTAACCTATTAAATGGATAATTATATCTGGTACCTTAAATAGTAAAAATTTTATTTTAGTTATAAAATGCAGCACACTTACACAAGAATTACTACTGTTTTTCAGGACAATGCTCTATGTCATACGTCCAAAAAAGTAACGTCATATTTATGTAAGTTCACTATATTTGTTTATATTTACATTTAAACAGTCGAGGGGCTAAAATAAAAAAAAACTATATTTTACTATATTTACTATATTTTACAGTAAAGAGGCTAAAATAAAAAAAATATATTTTACTCAATTGCTACTTAACAGCCCGGATATCAATGTTATTAAAAAATGTTTAGCATGCTTAAGCGCAATATCAATAAGCATACCAAAATTGAGGATTTATGTAAACGCATTCGATTTCTTGTTTATATGAGATAAAACAAAAATATATCAACACTCTCATCAACAGCATTTCTAAACGCCTGGATCAGGTTGTTTAAAAAAAGGCAATCACATAGATTATTGAATTTTTTAAACTTTGTACTGTCTTGATCATTTGGTAACTGAGCAAATTGCGTGTAGTTTGTATTTTTATTAATAGTTAACGTTATAAATCATGTTAATTATTTTACTCCATTTCCGATTTTGCACCCGTTAATATCTTATATTATTTTTTACTTACAATATATATGTTTATATAATTATAGTTTTTTTATTACTATATAGTATTGTATATTTTATAATTAAAGTGACGTTTCTCTTGTATGCTATGTAGTTGCTGGAAAGGTTTTAAATTAATAACCACTTTTTTGCAGTAATTGTTGTAAGAGTTATAAACATGTACATACTATATATATAGTTATGTTTTAAAAACGTTATATCAACATTAAAAAGTTACTTGACTAATTATTAAAATTTGATTGCATATTAACACGATTTATTTTAACAAAAATGCTCAATTAGATTGTTTTTGTTAGCATCTATATTAAACTTAATAAATCTTTACAAAAATAAAAATATTTTTTAACAAATAATGCACAAAAATTTTAATTATAAAATTATAATTGTTATAATTTTAGATGTGCATAAAATATTTTTACTCAAAATTCTATTATTAAATATTAAACAAAAAAAATGCTTGTGTTTAAAATGTGTAAGTAATTTGTTTATTTTTTACATTGAAATCTAATTTTAACTTAATAAATGTGTGTAAATACAATTGTTTATCAAACGTCAAAAATGTAAAAATAATTTAACTAAATAATGCACAAACATTTTTAATTGTGTATAAATTTTAAATTTGTATAAAGACATATGCACACATTTGAAATTTTGTATGTTTAGTGCTTAAATTAAAAACATGTTTTACGTTGCTACAATTAAATAAATTTTATAAAATAAATATAATTTAAATTTAAATATTTATTAAAAGCTGTGCTTATTTTATTTATTTATTTATTTCTATTTTATTTTTATTACTTCAAACATTTTACAAGAAACATCTTTCAGCAGTGGACGTAAGCCAGCATTTTAATACCGGTAATGGAATTTAAACCCACGCTTACCAAGGTCCGAATTTAAACACTGTAAAACTAAATTACTCCAGTTCATCAAATTTTAACATAATTTAATTTAAATTATTTTGAAGCAATTATAATTAAACATACTAATCAGCTTGTACTCCTTTAAAAACTACACATTATTTATTTGTTACTATTTAGAACATTTTAGTTAACAAATTTTATATTTTTGGCAATTTGACACTAATATAACAAAACTAATATAAAATAATTATAAATTTTTGCATGACATTTTTAACTATTTACCTTTTTAAATACTTTTAATTATTATAATTTTCTAATGTCTTTAAACAATAAACTAATAAACATGTTATTTTTATAATTTTTATTTACTTGTTAATATATAAAACAATTAAAAAAACATTTTTATTTAAAGTTGTTTTAATAATGAAATTAAACGTTAATATTTATTACACATTTGTTCAAAATATATAAAATGCTCGAAAAAAGTTTTCCATACAACGATTTCAAATAACCGTTCTTAATAATTATTAAGTATATAATATTTAACATAATTGTTTATTTTTTAAACAACTAATTTTTTTATTTAAAAAATAAATTTGTTAATAATTATTTAAAAAACATGCAAGGTTTTATTTAGTTATATATATTTTAATAAAATAACTTTAAAAAGCATAACTTTTTTTTTATTATATTAACTTTAATGATTTAATTATGTAATTTTGTAATTTAATTTTTAACTTATAAATGTTTTATATAAGTGTTATATATATATATATATTACAGTTTAAACGGTAGTAAGTATACATTTATTTTTGTAACTTTAGGCGTTTTGGCATAATTAAATTAAATTAAATTAATACAAGTACAACAATATGTAGACTATTAGTTGTTAAAATAAATAAAAAATAGTTTAAATTTATTTTAAATGTTTTAAATACAATTCTAATAATTACTATAAAAATCATATGTTGTTTTTATTTATATTTAAAATATATCGTAAATGTTGAATAATAATAATTTGTTTTGTAAAATAAATTAAAATTAAAAGTTTTAATAACAAGAAATAATATATTTAGCTTTTTTATGTATATTACCGTGATTAATTTTGTTAATAATTTAAAATATAAACAAAAAATGTATTCATTAATATTTGTAAATTGATGTTTCTAAATCATTTTACAAAATTTAACAATATAAAACCAAAACTTATACTCTGCTAATATATCTAAAACAAAACGAAACAATTGTAGATTTTTCTAGCTAGACTGTAACTAAGTAAATTTATAATATTAATAAATTTAATTTTTAAAACTACATAATAAAATATACATTAATAAAATGTTTTAAATAAAAAATTGTTTTATATATATAATTATTATAATAACAAATGGTTAGTTTTATATATTTTAATATATATATGTTAGTAAAATGCTAATAAAATTTAATTTAATTAAGTTATGGTGTATATTATGTAAAATTAAAAAATGCGTTTTAGTTACTACGTAGTCCAATAAAAAATAAAATAGTTAAAAATATTTTTACATATTCAAAATTGTTTTAAATAAAAATGCCTTTATTTAAATAAATTTAATGTAAAATGCACCAATTGTTTACTATACAATTTGTAATCAAACAATTATACACTTTTACAAATAAACATTTAAAAATAACTTACAATAGAATTTAATAAAAATAGCAATAATATTTTAGTATAAATACAATAATATGTGCTATAGTTGCATGTATAAAACAACATAAAAGTATTCTTTGTGTTAATATTGTTTAAAGCAATTACAGGTTTGTTTAAATTTAAAAACTTATTTTATATAAATTAAAAAATATAATTAATATTATTTTAATTTAATTTAACTATTTTATTTAAATAAAATATAATTCATTAGTAAAGTGATAAATAAAAATGCAATTTAAATGTTTTTAATTAAACAATTATATGACAAAATGACACATTATTAATTTTATAATGTATTTCACCTATATGTAAGCGTATGCACACATGTATAGTGTAAAAATAACATTAAAAATATTTTTTAGCAAAATTTAAAAACATACTTTGTTTAACATTTTTAATTTTTAATATAATAATTGTTAAATTTAAAATGTAAAAAATTATGTTAAATTATTTCCTAAAATATTTAATGTTAATTTTATTAAGCATTATGCAAAAATTGTATTTAATTTACGCAATATTTTAAAAATTACAATTAAATATTAACAAAGTACAATAATTTATTTTTAAAAATATTTTATGTATTTTATTATACATTTTTAATAACAATAAATTAATATATTAGTAACATGTGTATCCTAATTTGAGAAAACGTTTTAACAACAATATATAAAGCTTATGTAGCTTTATATAAGATATAAAATAATTATTAAATTTAAAAATAATGTATTTAATATAATATTATAATTTTAACAGTCTAATGTTTATGGATAAAGGGTACGGTTTAATACATTGTTAAATTATATGTATATATATAAAATATCTATTTTATTATTTTAACAAAAGTATTTATTTAAATATTTAAACATTATAGTAATAAAAAAATATAATTTAAAATAAAATTCATTTTTAATAATATATTTTATACAACAGTTTTTCAACAATTGGAGGAATTTTTAACGGTGGTATGTTATATTTTTATGTAATGTATTGCATTATAATATAATTGTTGTAATTTTTATAGTCAACTACAAACAACAATAAATTATTTATCAAAATATAATAAATAACTATTTTAATAAATTTTAAAGTTTAATACTAAATAAAACATTTAATATTATAGCAATTTTTTTATTTTTTAAACTTTATTAGGAATTTTTTGTAATTTTAAGTAAAAGTTTGTAATTAATTAAATAAGTAAGATAAAAATAATTTAATTTTAATTTAGCAGATATTAGTGCACTTAATAATAATTTAAAAGCAAACAAAAAATAGTAGTTTACAGTACAAAAACACAATATTTAGTTAAGTTAAACAATGATTAAGATACAGTTTATATATATATATATATATATATATATATATATATATATATATTAAATTAATAATTAAAAAAATTAGATAAATATAAAAATATATAAGCTATTTAACAATTAAATTAAATTTTAAAATAAAATTTGTGCAATATAAAATTAAAGAACACTAGTAGCATTTTTTATAATAAAGTTTTAAAAATAAAAAATTATTATTTAAATAATAAATCTATCAAAATCTAGTTGCATAATTTGTTTATAAAAAAAACATTTGCACAAAATATTGTTTGTTAAATTAATAAAAAAACACATTTAAGATCTTATGGATTAAAAATAACGTAGCAATTAATATATGTTGCTAATTACTTTTTATTTTGTCTAATAATTTACATTTATAATTATTATAATGCTATAACTAAAAATATTTTAGATTAAATAAACGACTTAATTTTTGACTAATTGTTAATTGAATGCACTAATAATGTACTAGTTTATTAAACTAACTAAAACAAACATTTAGCAATATTTAATTACACAATTTAAATAAAATTAAAAATTTTACTAAAGCAATATGCACAAACGGTTTTTAAAAATAATATTAAAATAAATTTATTGCGTTATGTATTAAAAAATAACGTAGTAATTAATATATATAACTAATGTGTTTTATACTTTTGCTTAAAAATATACTAATAAAATTATTACGTTTTTGTAAAAAGTATTTTATATTAAAAAACAATTTTGTTTTTAAATATTTTTACAGGCACAGATGCAGTGCTTAAACGTATGTTATTTATAAAATTATTTTATTAATGCACAATTAAAATTAGTTTTATGTACATAATTTAAATCATTGTTTTAAAAACTGCATGTTCTATTAACATACAAATTTAACGTTTACCCTATTAATAATGTACACTAGTAATTTAATGTTGTTATCAATAAATTGTTAAATTTGTGTATTTTTCTATGTTTACAAAAATTAATTTACACAGAATGTAAGTTTAAAATAAATAACAATTCAACCGTCTGCTTAAATTAATTAAATATGTTAAGGTTTTTTGTAGCAATTTTATATTTATTAGTAAATTAACTTTAATTATTTTGATCACTGTTTATTACTAAATATTTACAATTTATATAAAAATAATTTTAGTATTAAATTTTATTATTTGTATATTTTTTTAAATAATACTTTTAAAAAAATATATATTTACAAAACATAAAAAATGTTTTTAATGGAGTCAGCTGTAAACAATTTAACCACATTAACTTTTAATAATATAACCCCAAATTTTGTGTTAAAATTATTTTTAAAGTGAAAGATGCTTTTCCTAATGGTATGTTGTATTTTTATTGCACATTAAAATTAAATGTTTTTTGTTAATATTTATTTAAAACATTAGTGTTATTACACTTAAGTAATATGACAATTATTCCAAAATTAAAATAACAAAATGGGTGTTTTATATAGATAGTATTTTCTATTTTAATTTATTTCCAAACACTATTTTTGATTCAAAAATTACAAAATTATAATATTTAAACATATTATTTAAACAAAATATATACAATTTGTATATTTACAAAATATTGAAAATTCTTCTAAATATAGAAGTAGATTATTATTTTTATTTAATTATATCTAATATATATATATATATATATATATATATAAACATCAGTTCATCTTTGTATAAACATGGGGCAACAAAATAACAATTACACCTAAAACCATTTATAATTAAAAAAGTATTAAACTAATTCATTAAACATTTTTATTAAATAAACATTCCGGAATTGGTTTTAATCACATATTTTGACGTTTTTTGCAATCTTATTAATCCTCTTTGTCTAAACCGTATTTTGAGCTTAATTATAAAATTTTACATTTCTACTTTACTTAAAATGTTGTTTTGTACATATGTATTATTTTATAATGTTTTTTTGTGTAAAATGTATAATATTTAAATATGCACGTTGTTTTCCTATTGTGTTTTATTTTATAACAGTTTTTTACTAACATGTTCTAACTGAAATAGGCATTAAAAACAAATCAATATTTAGGTGTTATAAAATACTATTTTAATAGGTAATAAATATCAATGTGAATTATTATTAATTATAAAGTTTATTTTTGTCAATTAGCTTAACACAATCTAATTAAATGTATATGTTAAGCAATATAGAGTTAAGTTGAAAACAAAAATTGAATATTAATTTTTTTACTATTGTATTTTTATAAATTTAAATTGATTTTGCTTTAAATACTTAAAAATTATTCTGTTTGTACAGTGTTGATACAAAAGGTCTGGTTGCTAAAATATATTTATCCTTAAACATATATAAGCAATATTAAAAATAATTAATAATTTAATTTTGAAAGCAAACAACATTCTAAATTAAACATGTAATAAATATAATAAACAAATATAATACTGATTTATGTATTTTAAAATAAATAAACAAACATATTTAAATACAATATTTTAGTAAATACTAATTTTATTAAAAGTAAGTAAAGATACTTTAATTAAAAAAACATTAAAAAATTTAATTACTGTTTAATTTCTTAAATTAAAAATGTAAAAACTATTTTTTAATTGTTTATTATACATTGTTTGTTTTTTATTAATAGTAAAATAGATTATATTTGTTTTGTATTATTACTATATTAAACATAAATATATTTAGTAAATAAGATTTAACTAAAACTTAAATTTTAGTATTAAAACAAATGCCGACAGGTATGTTAAATGGTATTAATTAAAAATATTGTTAAAAATGCTCAAATTTATGTACAGTTTTATCTTATTTGTTTGGTAAAAGTTATTTACTTTATTTTCTGAATTTTTATGCTGTTATCGATTTGTACTGTTTTTAAAAGACTATTATAATATTTTTTAATTATGTAACTAATTTCATTTTTAAAACGTTGCATGTTTTTGTAAAATTAATTTTATTACACATTAATTTTATTGTTTTTTTTATATATTAGTTAAACATTAATAATATTCCAAAAACTATTTTGCATATATTTTTAACAAATATTGCTTGCTTTTCTTATTACATTAATATAAAAACTCATCTTACTGTTGGTTTTTTTTAATTATTAATGTTATTTAAGAAGTGAATAATATTAATAATAAATATATTACAAAAATATTTTAAATCTTTTAACATTAATTAGATTTTATTGTTATATTGTTAACACTTAATGCAAGTCAAAATATGTTATAAAATTGTTATTGCTATTCAAATGTATTAATTTTATACATAATAGTTAAAATAGTTAAATAAATGTGTTTGTTATTATTTAATTTATTTAACTATTGTTAACTTTACAAATTATATTACGGTTAATTTAATTAATACTAATTAAAATATTAAGACGCTAATTCTAAATTTTAAAATGTATAACACGCTTAAATTTAGAAAAAAAAATATACATATGTTAATTATTATATATATAATATGTAACCACAAATTATTTTATTCTTATATATGTAACGCATTTATGATTTAATAACTTTTTTATGTTAATTTAACGAGATTACAATATACAAAACCTAGAATTAAGTACAAAATTGTTATTTTGTATAATCTTTATATAAACGTGTAAAACTATACCATGATTTTAATTATTAGTTTATAAAATACCTTTAATGTTTAATTTTTTTATGTTAAACGCGTTTTACAATTAACTTTAATTATATTTACTAAATAATTAAAATTATATAACATAACAGCCTATATTGCATTATGTATTAAGACGTGTTAAATGTAATAAATTTATAAAACAAGATTAATAATATATTTTTTAAATTTGGAATCGCAAAAATTACTGTAAATATGCAATTTTCAATGCTAGAAACATAGGAACAATTTACGTACTGTTGAAAATATGTATAATATTTTAACAAAAAATAGTTTTCTTAGATTGTAATTTATTTTGTATACAAACGTATAAAATAAAACATTTTTTGTTATTGAGTAAACTATATAAATGTGTATTATTTATTATTAATTTAATTTATCCTAAAATAAATGTTTTTTAATATTTGTTAAAATAATGTTTTTCAAGGAACACTAACTACCAGTATGTTGTAATTTATTATTTTTTAAATGTTGTATACAATAATGTCTATGCAGCAATTATAATACGTTTCTATTTAAAAAATAAAAATTTTGTAAAAATATTTTTAAAATAATATATATATATATATATATATTTTATTTTCTTATTTCTATAACAGTTGTTACTGGATTAATGTCAAATAATGGTTTGTTGACATAATTAAAAATTAAAAAATGAGTTTTTATATTTAATTTATATAATTAATTCTAAATTATGTGTATAATAATAATATTTATATTTTGTTATTTATTTAATTACTTTGTAAAATAAAATATTACAATCTAAATTAATTTATTTTGCTTATTTTTAAAACAATTAGTCTATAATTATATTTATTATGTATTTATTATTTTGAACATACTATAATTGATTTTACTAAAATATTATAAACATATTTATTTATTAATATGACACATTTTCAATGTATTTTTCCATTTTTAATATGCATTAATAAATTAACGTTTATTTTAAATTAATTATTTTAGAAAATTCTGACTGGCATAGTATAAGTCGTAAAATCCTTAAGTTTGTATTGCTAAAATTATTTCTTACAATTTTTTAAAACATTTTACTTTAATATTAAAACATTTAAAATTTATAAAAACAATACATTAACAATATTGATTTTGTTAATTGTCATTTTAATAAACATTTTATTTGTTTATTTCTTATAAAAAACACATTGCTAATAATTGTGAGAATATTAAGTTAAACATTAATTTGTTTTTAATTGTTTTTATTGTAACAACAAATATAAACACTTAAAAATAATGTAAAGTACTTAAAAATTGCTTTATATATTATTATTATTATTATTTTTATTACAAAACATATTACTTTAAAAATAAGCATGGTACAATAAAAAAACAATTACAACTAAATATCTTAATTTTTAAAAAACGTAAAACAACAAAAATTTTTCAAGTAGTTAAAAATTCTGCCAAACGTTTTGTTAATTTCATAAAAATTTATTTAAATCAGATTTTTTTAAATAGTTCTTATTAAAGCTTTTATGCAGTTTACCAAGCTTTTTTCACAATTGATTATTCCAAAACCGTTTTTGCTGGTCTTTTGGAAGGTGAACGTACAATTTGACTAAATGATTTTTTTGTCTGATTGTACTGAAGTAATTTAGTAAACAAAAATTAATTTTTCTATAATTTAATTATTTAAATTGTAATTACGCTAGGTTATCTTTAAATTACTTCTAAAATACCAGTTATAAAAAAAATCCACCATTTTATTAATTTTGTCTGTATGCTTCATCACTTCACTCTCATATTATTAATGCAAACAAAGTTTTGTTTGTAGGCAAATGACAAATAATTAGTTTATTGAGTTTATTAAAAACTGTTATTATTATTATAAGTTTGGTAATGGCTTTCCATATCCAGCTTTAACATTACACATTTACACATTTTAACAGTATTACAAAAAAATTAATCATTTTTTACAAAAATGTTTAATGAACACTGTCAAAAACTTTATTAAAATTAATAAAATAAATTAAAGTAATTGCTAAAATTTTGGATTTTGTTTAGTAATGTTACGGAGGGTGAATACATATTTTTTCTTTCCAAAAACCCGCTAGTTGTTTTTAAAAATATTTATCTACCGCATAACCTAATTTTTTGAAAATTACTTTGCACAACATTTTACCAAAAACAATCAATAAAGTTATTTCGCGCTATTTACTGTAACCGTTCAAATTTTTTTTAATAACACTGACTTACTGCTGCCAATTATTTGAAACTTGTTCATTATACCATATACTATAAAATAAATTAAAAAGCTTCCTACAACAATAGCATTTCTATGTTTGAGTATTTCTGCAGTTATGTCGTAAACGATTTAAAAATATATTAAAATAATTAAGTAACATTTATATAACTAATAAATATATTTAATTTTGAACATTTATTTAATTGCCTTACTTGCTTTTGTTTTTTAAAAGTATTACCTTCAATAAAAACATACAACTTTAAACAACAATAAACATTTTAATGTATAAAAAAACGTTTATGAGTTTTTAACTATACAATTAAAAGAATTCTAAAAATTAAATTTTGTAAAAATGAATGGTAAGTTAATCAATAAAAATTACAAAACTATGATAGTGTTAATACAAAAAAAAACTAACATAATCAATTAAAAAATTGTCATGGGATTTTTTAAAAATCACAACAAATTGATTTTTAATGTTGTAAACAAATTTGCAAAAATGTTTGGTTTAACACGTAAAGTTTTTTTTAATTTTAAGTAGTTGTACAATGTTGCAGTTAAATACCAACGTTTTTGAAATATTTATAAGAAAATTATAATTTATCACTTAAAATAATTAAATTTTTATGTGTACTATTTACATTACAGTAGTTATTAAAGATTGTTGTAATAAACATATTTTATATGTAAATGTTGTGTTCCACTATAAATAAGCATAGTTTAAAATTTTATTACTAGCACTAATTATAGTCCCTAATTGTTTTAAACATTCATTTACGGAAAATTGTCAAGGATTTAAGCCAAAATAATAATAACAATTATTATTATTATTATTATTATTATTATTACAATAATATTTCTATTCTACTTTTTTAATAATAAATTATATTCACTTATATTTTTTTAAATAACTCAATTTATTATAAAATTTAATAATTATTTATTATTTAAAAAATACCGTAATTAAATTGTGCATTATTATAAAAGACACATTTTACTCAATCTAATACTGTTTTTACTGTAGATTGGACTTGTAATAATTGGCAAATTCTTGTTACTTTTTATTAAAAACACTTTTTACAATATAACTAGATATTTTACATTACTACACAAAAATTTATAAATACTTTATAATTTTTTAAACGTGTATTACTATTGTAATAAAAGTTTGTTGTAATAAACAATTTTTATATGTAAATGCTAAAGTCAACTCTTGTTAGACTTGAGTAGAACTGTTATTACTATCGTTAATTGCAAGCCTTATTATGGATGTACTAAAATTGGTTTTATAAAGTACGTAAATAATTATTATTAATAATAATTATAATAATAATTGCGTTTTTAGTATAATAAACTGTATTAACTTAATAATTACAATTTTTTAAATAGTAATAAAAAACATTCCTAAAGGTATGTTCAATAACATTAGTTATTTTAAAATGTTTTGGGCATTAATAATTTATTTTTGAATACAATATCTTTAGGCAAAATATAATTGTATTTTTTAGATTTTTATATAATATTATTTAATTGTTTGTTATTGTTGTTTACATATTTTGTAAAGCGTTTTTTACATTTTTTTTATTGTAAAATGTATATTTTAAAAAATTAAGTTTTTACATTTTAGTATTTGGCAGGCAACCAAAAATAAAACAAAATTATTTTTTAATGTGAAAAAATAGAAGCACTGTAATAATTTGTAGCAACCCGCTCTAGTTACTTATTATAAACATATTTATCTCATCTGAACATATTTTATCAATACACATTAAGCAACATTATTCAAAAAAAATTAAATAATTATATATAACAACATATATATTTTTGCAATAAAGCATAATACCGCTAATTACTAAAACTTAAATTAAAAGTACATGACTTGTCAAAAAAAATATAATTTATTAAACAAAATGCATAAATATTTTAAAAAAAGTCATAAACATTAAAATGTCAACACTTTAAGAAACACTCATTGTATTTTATAAATTCTGCCAAACATTTCAGTCTATCTAGGTACTACTAAAATACATTGAAACCCAATTTTTATAACAAAAACTATATTCTCTATAAGTAATTAGTTATTTTACAGTTTAGTAAACTACAGTTTAGTAAACTACATAAAATTATTAACACTTAAATTCGATATGTTAAAGATTAAATGTACAAAACACCGTTTGTTGGCTAACAAGGTTTTTACACTCTAAATAAATTAAAAATATAACAAATTGTAAAAGATATATTAAAAAAAACATTACCATTTTTTAAATGTAATGTAAAGCATTTAATAATGTTAATCTTTTACAAATATTTGTATTAACCAATAAAAACAACCAAATTTTAATATTTTAAATAATAGATTATACTTAAATATATTTTGTAAATTTTGTAATTTGTATATATCTATGCTATATTTACAAATTTGTTTTTATTTAAATGTTAACTAATTAGAATACTTAGTCATAATAAAAAATTATGTTAAAATTATAATTTTGTTTTATATATAGGTCTAGTTAAACAACTATGTTGAATTAGGTTTAATATGTTTAAATATTGCATATATATATATATATATATATATATAATTTAAATAGTAATTTTTTTATTAAAATAGTGAAAGAACTAAATCTTGACAATTGTAAGTCTACAAATTATAATTATAAATAAGTAAAAACATTTAATTTTTATAAATATATGTGTATATATAGTTTTATATTCAACTGTTTGTAAAACTAATGACATATATATATGTGTGTGTTCCGAGGTAGTACAACGCTTGAATTACATTTAATTGATTTTGGGTTCAAATTATACTACAAGCACTAAAATGTGGACCCACTTTCAATTTAGCTAACATGTCAACTGCTGAAAATATTTTTCCGTAAAACTTTGAAAGTAACAAAAATGAAATAAAATGATAAATAGATAAAATAAAATATAGTTATATTTTTACTATTTTTGTTGTTCTAAGTAAAGCATAATTTAAAAATAAATATTTTAGTAAAACATATGCTCACCAAAAGTTTAAGTTGTGCGTAGTACCGCTCGATCACTTAAGCAAAATTAAATAACAATTTATGATTTATCTAAACATTTATTTTTAAATTTATATAAAATGTGTTTATAAATTCAACTTTTGGATATTAACGTTATGTAATAATAATTATAATAAAAGTAGTTGCTTAGTTAGTTATTTAGTTATTTTTTAAATAATATTTAATATAACATTGCAATAGCTTAATTTAAAACATTTTTACGCCATCTGTACATAACTTATTATGATTAAAACTTATCAAATTACTTTTAAAAATAACATATTAAAAATTTAAAAACTGGTTTAATTTTATTTCATTTTTACATAAACTTTTGATCACATTTTTACAATAAAAATTTTTTTTAACTTTTAAAATACAGCTGGACTTCCTGGAGGTAATTACTTTTGAAATATTATTTTTTATTACTTATTTATTATTTTACAAAAAATTGTAATTTAAACCTGCAAACTTAATTAAATTTAATTGTAATTATTTAACTTCAAATATTTAAGGATATATATATAAATATAAATAAACTGCAAAAATTAATTATTTAACTTAAAGTTTTTTACCAAATAAATAACAGAAAAAATTGTAAAGCAAAATACAAAATATACAACAATATGAAAATCAATATATATATATATATATATATATATATATATATATATGTATTTTTAAAGCAACTGTTTTAATTAAAGAAAAAAAGGTCGTTTATTTTAAACAGATAATGAGCAATCATCTAAATAGGTAAAAAAATAAAATAAAATTTAATTAGCCCATGCCATATAACCTCATAAATTTTGAACGTATAATGATATAAATGTGACTCAAAACCCGAAATTATCTATTGACAACATTTTTGTAACTAAAGTAATTTATGTAGTTAAAAAAAATAAAATTAAAGGACTAAACTAAATAATTTAAAAAAAGCTCAAACGTAAAAGTAATGTAGCATGTAAGCTAACTTATTTGTTTAATGTTTAAAGCGAGCCCTCGAACGGATGCGCTACATTTTTAAAAACATTGAAAAATAACAAAATATATGCACAATTATATTCTACATTAATTAACAGTACATTTTGTTCTTTTTTTACTTTAAAACATTTAAAATACACTAGTGTTTTCTGTCAAATTATAACAATTATAATTACTTTTCAAAGAATTCGCCTTAATAAAACATTTTTGCTTTAACAAAAAATACGTATATCGTATATACAATTAAATATTCCTATATATTACAAACAATCAAATATTAAAACAAAGAAAAAAAATGTTATCACTCTAGTCATCAGCAAGTTTTTAAAATATTCCTATAAAGAAAATAACGTTGCTTTTAGCATTATTGATGAATGTACAGTCATTATTGGACAAAATAGATCACATATACACGTTAAGTGCAAAACCAATGTGTACTTAAATTTATGTCTGCCGTATTTAGCAAGGTTATTATTTAATTTCAACAAAATTTAAAGTGACCTTTACATTAGTCTATCCAAATCATGAGTATGTTTTTTTTGTTTCCTATGGTCTGACCAATTACCATTGTTTGTAATCTGCCCATTTTAATTTGTGACCATTTATTATCCTTTATCCAGGGTTTTATTTTATTAACTATGCTCACTCATGAGTCATGAGTCGTTCGTACACACTATTAACCATAATGTCCCCGAAATACACATATTATATTGAACATGACTTTTAAATATACGTTAATCTTTGAGTTTTTTTCTTTTTTAGGCTATGTAATTTAACCTTACTTTACTTATTTATTTTTGGACTGATGTTACACACTGCTAATTGTATTGTATTTTTATAATTGTACGTATTTTTTGTGTGCTAAAAGCTATTTCACTCGCGAGGTGAGGCGCGCGTCACTCTACACGTCCATTAGAGCGTTATTTATTCTTTTCTCTTTTTTTCTTTTTTGAAGATTATTGCAGTGTTCTTGCATTGTAATAGGCACTTGTTTTATTTTTTTAAATAATTATAATTTGTTTATAATTGTTAACTTCCACTATTTACCTTGATTTTATCTTGATTTTAAATAATTTTTCTGTGGCTAATCCCCCTTTATCTCACTATTCATTTCATATTTCCCCCCGAATCTTACTGATATTATTGATAATTTAAACCGAGGATCAAAAGGAGTTTTACTCCTACTCAACTAGTGTATTAACCTGTAACCTGTACTAAAGTATCTAAGCCAATAACCATAAATAAATAAATTTAAAAAATATAGAATAATGTAACTTTTTGTAATTTCAAACCTATGGAATATATAAAACATTTTTAAAATCTTAATATTTTTAAGTATTTTAGTTATTTTTTAATTTTTGTAAAATTTTTAATAACAATTTTTATTGGCTTTACAATTATAAAATTTTTTATCACTACTGTTTATTTAACAAACCTTGTAACCAAATAAGAAAAGATCACAAGCAAAATATTAATGTTAAACAAAAATAATTATTAATACAATTACACAAGTACACTTAACAATTTTATTTTATTTGTCATTTAATATAAAATAATAATAATAATAATAATAATAATAAGTCTTGTAAAGTTACAATTAGGTTTTTTTTAAATGTGCATTTAATATAAATTTTAACAATAAATCATCGTTTATTTTTAATAATATTAGGCGCAATTATTATAAACATTCTGTAACTTTAACTTATTATCTACGTTTATATGTAATTTTTAAAATATATTTTTTACAATAACATTTTTCAAGAATTTTTTAATGTAAATATAAAGCAACTATTTATTATTTTACATTGTTTATAATTTTTAATGTTTATTTTTCTAAAACATACGAACATAACAAATTAATTAAAAGTTTATACTTTTACATGTTTTTGAGTATCTGTTGTAATAATTGTTAGTACATTATAATTATATGTAATTTATTAAAATGTAAAGTTTTGTAGTTACTACTATGCAACTAACAAAAACTTAATTATTTTTTAAACAAATGTTTCTTTTTAAAATTTAAATATTTTACAAAAATCCTTTTTTGACATTCAAACATTAAATAAAACCAAAAAAATTCCGTTTTTATTGTCAGTGATGTGACTTAAACAATTACTTACTAAATAAGAAATTTACTATTTTAGCAATTATTTAAATTATAAAACAAGTAAAATTGCATTTTTATAACTAATATAACATATTATTGTAATATATTGTTTTATTTGTTTAATTTTAAATAAATATTTGTTGGAATTTTTAGGATTAATTAATGTTAAATATAAATACTTACGCTTTTATAGCATGTAAGTTTAAAAATTGTACAATTGTATAAAATCAGTAAAAAACGGCAAAACAATGACAACATTATAAATTAAACATAATATTATTATACGCAAGTTGAAGCACACGTTAAGCAAAACGTTAAGTATGGCGTTGTTTAAACACAATCTTTAATAATAATTAATAAATATTTTTAAAGTTGTTTCATTTCGGTGCAAAATGTGTTTTTTTAAATTTTGCAGTGTTTATTTCAATTTTGTACATTTTTAAATTACTTTTTTTCTATTTTACTTTTATTATTTGCGTTAACTCAAATACAGTAAACTAAGTACTAAAGACCGTTTTATTAAATTGTTTTGCTTTTTGCTATATATTTTTAAAACTTTTTATTTTATGTTTGTTATTTTGAATTTAAAAAAAAAACATTTTTCAGTAATGAACTTTTAGCGAAGCCAAACGTGGGCTCACATTTTAGTACCAGTTATAGAATTTTAAACCATATTCACTCAGGTCTAATAATTATTTTGTGTGTAATATGTTTTACAAAAATTACTGTTTTTACCATTGTTAAACTTATACAATTTTATGCATTGAACTTTTAGTTATATTATAATATTATGTAAAAAGTTATACGTATAATTAATTAAATTAAACGATGGTTGACAGAGTCTAATTTTAATTTACATTTGTTAAAAATGTAATTAATTAAATTTTTAACAAACCGTTGTACATAGATAAAATAGAAAAAACATTTAAAGTAAAACATATTTATAAAAATTAAAATTATTAAATGCATATAAGTAAAGCAGTTATTTTATATAATGGTTTAATACAAATATCAATGCTATTACATAAACATTTAAACATATACGATGCAATGCAAAAAATGTAATAAATCTCATTTTATTGTTTTATAATGTATTGTTTAATTTTGTTAGATAAGTGTGTTTATTAAATTAACATAAAACTAATTTTAATATGTTTTTAAATTTAAAATTGACAATTATATTACTAAAATTTTTCCTGCATTTTATCCTTTAATATTATATTGTTTACTTTTAATTTTTTTTGGTTTATTAGAAGATGATTTTTTTTATAATAAAATACATATTGTTATTGTCAAAATCGGAAAAAATTAAAATTTTTATCTTATTAAATAATACTGTTAATACACAATTTAAGTTTTGTATAGAATTAGTATTAAGGATTAAAGGTAGTAACACTCACTTACAACATTAAGTTTTAAACAAATCTAAAACTATTTAAAAAACCATGAGAACTTACCTGCACATAAAAGCAAAAATAATTAATACAAAAACTGAAGTTTGTTATACATATCCATAATATTAAATAATAGAGAATTAAACAAAATTAAACTTTTAACAAGCTTATCCCAATAGGATTCATTCTACCTACGCATTTATTTAAACTAATTTAGTTATGGTAAAATATAATGTAACTGCGTTTTATAATGATTTATTTAAAGTATAGTAATTGTAAAATGTTTTTTAATTTTATGTTTATTGTATTGACCATATTATAATTATAATCATATAACATTCTATTTCATTTTGTTTTATTATTTGTGCAATTATTTTTCTATTTTTTTATTTTTTTATTTTATAGATATATATATATATATATATATATATATATATATATATATATATATATATATATATATAAAGTCTTAACGGCAATAAAAACAAGTATGTATTATTTTATTAAATATGTAAATATGTTGCATACATTACGGTAAATAGTTAAAGTTTAAAAACGTTTTAGATTAAATGTTATAAATATACATATATATATGAACATAATGTTAACGTAATTCACATTCAAACACATTTAAATACAATAGTATTTATTTGTAATATTTACAATATTGTTCTATTTTAATATAATGCCTTTATTTAAGTTGTTTTTACCATTGTATTTAAAATTATAAGGTTACAGCATAATAGTCAAAACTGAGAATATTCTGTATTTAACAATAATTTTTAACTGTTAAATTTAAAATAACACTTTTACATTAAAAATAACCATTAATCGTTATAATTTATAACATTTTGCTAAAAAAATAATTACATAATTTATAATAAAATTAATAAAATTAACTAAACATTTTTTAAATATTTTAACAATTAGTTAATAAACTAATTAAAAATATAATTTTTTTCGCTAATGTATAAATTATTATATTAATAAAAAATAATATTTTTACATTAATAAACAAACATTAATACTAATTGTAAATATGTTTTTTTAATATTTACACATTTTTGTTAAATTAGTTTTCAAAGCGCATATAACATTAACGTATATAAAAAATTACTTTTTATTTATATATATATTTGTAAATTATATTTAGAATTATTTTTATTATTATGATTAAGCGTTTGGCTTTAAAATAAAAATTAAGCAGAATAATAATTACCGCAAAAACAACAACAAAGAACTGTAATTTAGTAAAAAAAATAGGGTAACAGAATTATTGCAGCGGTCCATATATTTTGTAAAAATGTTTGTTTGATTGTAAAAATAATTTATAACAACTAATTTTTGTTTAATTTGTTTTATCCAGAATTTGTGTGGTTTTTCACAAACCATTTTTCTGGGCAACATTTAGCTAGTTCAATTTTATAATAATAAACATATTTAATTAATAATCAATTGTTAATTTTATAACAGTACATTTTATTAATATTATAATTATTAATCACATAACAGTCCAAGCTGTATAATTGTAAGTGTTTTAAAAAATAATAAAAAATCTAAAACTTTTAATTGCAAATTAGCAATATTAATGTGCATTTATTAGTATATTTGTTTTAATTATATTTTGCCTACAAATTATTTAGTAGGTATATTATTAAAAAACTACAAATCTAATTGTAACAAATTTGTTATATTTAATATATATTTATGTATATTTTAGAAAAACAATTGGATTGCCATAATTATAACTGTTGTTATATTTTTATTTGCTTACAATAACACTAATCCATTTTCAATATTTTTTTGTTATATTCCGTCATACATACATTTTAGTTGTGCACAATATTTAAAACATGTACTAATAAATTGTTTAAATAAATGTTATTTTAAAATTAAATGTAGAAATTAATTATAAAATATCTAAAAAATAATTAAAATGAATGTTATTTTTATTAATTGTTATACAACAATATATTTAAAAAAATTATATTAGATTGATAAAAAGTCTAACTCAAATGGACGTATGTGCACTTCGTCAATATTACATCACTTGGTTTAAACAAACACCGAGTTAACTTTAATGATTGTTTTAAAATGTTAATAATTTCTCAAACTGCTAATATGTTAAAAACACTTAAATCTGTTTACATTCACACATTAAAACTTATTTTGTGTGCACAAAAACAATTTAAAACTTTATTAAATATGGCTTGAACTTAACATATGCATATTGCGTACGTGTATGTATGTGCAGTTAATAATTTTATGTTAATTATATTATATAATTATATATATATAATGATTTTTTATATGTTTGTAACAAAGGAGAATATACAAAATAAATTTATCTTGCAGTTTTGTTTAACATTATAAAAGGAACCTAATCCTTTAACTTTTATATATGTTTATAATTATATATACAACTGTCACGACAATTACAGCAAAATGTAATTATTTAACTAAAATATTTTTAACAACTACATAGCGTACAAAAAACGTTACGTTGATTGTATTATAAAACATGCATTAAATTGTTAATTTATGTTTTTTAGTCGTCTACAGAGGTTATAAATAAAGGAGTTTACCAAAAGGTGTAAAATTTGTTTTAAATAATATTGTTTTAAATGGCATTAAAAATGCGTATGTTACTACTTACGGATTTGACAATAAACATTTTAAAGTGTGGTGTAGAGTTTGTAAAATAAAAAGTTTACGTGTGTTATCTACATAGTAAAATTTAGCAAAATGTTTTAAAAATTTTAAGACATGTTAAAAGTAGTCCTCTAGTGTACATTTACAAACTGGTAAACATTTTTTAGTATAATTTACAATTTGTTGTGCGTTTGTTTTATTAAAACTGCAAACACCTTGGTAAAGAAAAAACGGACATGGTACATTTAATTTTCAACATCCCACCATTTGTACTATAATGTGAGAGCATGTTCGGTTTTGCTAAAACATTTACAATAAAACGTTTAAAGTAATAAACATTAAATAACGTAAAATAAAAATAAAATAAATAACAAAATGTAATGATTATTTTATTAATATTTATTTATCTACTTAATAGTAACAATACTTATTATAAAACAAATAAAAATCGACTAAAACTTAATTTTGCATCAACAAAAATATTTTTTAAAGTTTATACTACTTATTTATGAAAATTTAATAAAAATAAATTGTTTGTTTTTATAAAAACAATAATTAATTTATATTTATCTAAGGCTGTTTATTTAAAAAAATAAATTTAGTGAAAAAGCATATTTTAAAAACTATTCTTATGTAAAGATAGAAAATGAACAACGACCAATTATTAAAATTTATATTAATGCACATTAAACTGTTAGCTAAGTGTGCATTACAAAACTTATTAAAGCAAACATTACTTTATTTTATTTAAATAAAAATCTTTTTTTTAATATTTATAATTGTTTTTTAATGTGCTTGTTTATCTGAAATAACAATCATTTACTTTTAACTTAAATATTCTGCTTATCCGCGAGTGAAATAAACAACAATAATAAAGAAATAATTATATTAATTATAATAAATATTATGTTATTAAACAATTTAAAAAATTAAAGATTGTTACTGAAAAACGTAAACTACATAAAACGGACAATTAAAAAAATAAACATAATTAATGCATACATATATATGCAACTGATGTATGTTATTAACTTTTTATTTGATTAAACTTCGAGTACATTTTAATAAATGTAGGGTTTGGTTGTAATTGTTTACTAATTGTTTATTTTTAATTAAATTGTAATTGGATGCTGTAGGTACTATTTAAAGTAAACGTTTTTGTACTCACCTCATTTTACAATAGCATTTGTATTTGCACCAGACTAGAATCGACATAGGTATTCTAATTGAGTGAAGACGGAAACGCTCTCTACCTTTTTATAATAGAAATTAACACTGATTTTTATTATTGTGTATTAAAAAAATACAAATAAAAACAATTTTAAACACAATTTTTTTACAGTTGTATCTTTTATTAAAAACGTGTATTTGAGTGTACAAACTGCGTACAAGCAAATAACATTTTTATCTAATTTATTAGATTAAAAAACGGTGAATATAACTTTACAATACTAAAATAAAAACATTGTTATACATAACATACATAATAATATACATAATAACATTTTAATAAATTTTTTTTAATATTAGAGCAAACAAAGTGAATTAAAGTTATAACTTTTATAAAAATGTTTTCTCTCTGAAATACAAATAAAAGTTTGTAATAAATCTTTAAAAAGTTATAAAAAAATATGTGTACAATTTTTGATAAACGTTTAGTCACAGTACAATAAATTTTAACTTAATTAATAAAAACTGTAAATTTTGAATAAACGCTGTTTCTTTTGAAAAAAGAAGGAATAGTGGCATGCAAACAGGACAACAAAAGAAAATGTATTGTAATTAGCTTTTACAACATTGTTTAGTAAATAATTATTTAAATAAAATAATAATTTGTAATTTTTTGTAATGTAATCTAAATAAATTTTATTATATTTTAACAAGGGTTTTACTTTTCTGTTTATTGCAATAATGTGTACATTGATGCTAACTAAAAAATATTTGCGATTGTTGTTAAAATAATGGTAACGCATTATATAAAAAATGGAAAATTGTTTGATGACATTAAATTAACGCATGTAAAAAACTTAGATAATTAGTCCTTTATTTTTATTAATACCAATAAAATAATTAGTGTTTTATAATAACAATAAATACTGCAATATTTGTCAGTTTTTGATGCAAATAACCAAAATTGGATATTTAATATCAATATTACTTTTACAATATTGTTTAAAAAAGACAACCCTGAAATCTACCTAAAATTGTTTTTTTTAAATAACACTAGTACATTAACTGATTTTAGTAAAATGTGAAAATGTTTAACCCTTTGCAGTAGTTATAATTAAATTATGATTGCTTTAATTTTAAGTAAACAACCAAATATTATTGGTTTTAGTAAAAAAGTAATTCACGTTATAACTTAAAATAAAATAGTAACAACGTTTTAAAAAAATTGTACTAAATCATTATTAAATAAAGTATGCAAGCAGAAAATACGTTACAAATATAAATAATTTAGTGTCGAATGTCTACATAAGTTCAGGATTCAAAATTCAGGATTTTTTACGAGTTGAGTTGACTAAATTATTTGAAGTTTTTAGGGCGGGGAAAATAAAATGGATGGTAAAGTAAAAGAAAATTAGTCAAAAAAAAAATGAAATTAACATAAAATCAAGGTAGATAGTGGAAGTTAACAATTATAGAAAACAAGCAAAAATTATAAATATACAAAAATAATAATAAAACAAGTACCTATAACAATGCAAAAAACACTGCAATAATTTTTAAAAAGAAAAAATTAAGAATAAATAACACTTTAACGGACGTGCAGCGTGACGCGCGCCTTACCTTGCAAGTTAAAGAAACAAATTGTCAAAACCGAATACATTAAAAACTATTTGTAAATAAATTAATTTTTAACACCTACGTTATGTGTATACAACATATTTTTAAGAAGTTTAATAAGTACTCTTTTTTGCACAATATTTTTTGTTCAATATTAATAATAATAACAAACTGTCAAAAATAAATACATTAAAAATTATTTCGTAATTAATTTAATATTAACCGCTATTCCTCTTTAGGGAAATATTTACATGTACTGTTTATAAACATATATTTGAGTTAACTACTTTTTTTAATTATATAAAACCAATTGTCTTTAAGTACACTTAAATTTTTAAATTACACTTATTTGTTAAAACATACAACTCCTAAGCTAATTAGTGTTAAAAACGTAGTTATTAAAGAAAAACATCTGTAGCAATTACATAACTCAAAAAAAAATCAGTTTAATTATAATATATACAATATTATGTAATAGATAAAATACAATTACAATTTTATTAATATTTATTGTTATTATAAAAAGTAATTGTATAAAAGTTAAATTTGTTCAAAATTACAAATCTGGTAAAATTATTAATATAAAATATAACGTCAAATATGAAAAAAAAACAGAACACATGGAATATTTTAGTTACCAAATAATTGATTGAATAATAATAAACAAAATGTTTAATAATTAATGTAATTGCTTTTAGATAAAGTTGAGTCAATTGAGTTAAAGGTTTGTGTGAGCTAAAATTAATAACTTTGCATTTTGTAGGATTCAATTTTAGACTATGTTTTGTTGACCAATTGACTGCGGGAAATGTACATTATTTTCGGTTAAAAAGACGGATTTACATAACGTTTATTTAAAAAGTACAGCAGGCTTTTTTAGTTGAAGAACATCTACGTATAATAAAAAAAGAAAAGGAGATAAAACCGCATCTTATGGAACACCTTTGTTATTTTAAATTAAAGTGGATTTTTTACACTCTATTTGGGTGTATTGTGTTTTGTTTTTAAAATAATTGGAAAACCATTTAATTGTGTGATTAGGAGCATTGAGTTTAATAAAACGCTTAAACAGTTTGCTTTTGCATATGCTATCGAATGCGGCTTTATAATCAACAAACAAACAGTTGACAAAACTTTTTTTGTTACCGAATAATTTTGCAACGCAGTTAACGCAAAATGACATAAATCACTACTTGCTTTGAACGTATTACTTAGTTTATTTAAAATTAATTTTTCAGTCAACTTCAAGAGTACTGACGTGCATAAAATTGATTGAAAATCTTCTACTTTTTTTAATTGTTTGCTTTTTGGAACTGGGACATTTTTTAAAGTTTTCTAAAATTCTGCTATTCTATCTCTGTTTATGGAACTGGTTAAAATTTGTATCAGTGGAGAGTATATTGAGGACAAGCATAGTTTTAGCATTTGCATGCTAAGCCCATCTAGACCTGATAACGTTGTGGAGTTAGAGCTTTTTATAATCTATTTAAAATTATGTATATATACGGGAACATCAGGTAAGTGACCAAACTACCACCACGTGTTTTAATTTTGCTGCTTCTATTAAGGCGATGTGTTGCAAATCCATCAATTAATATTAAGTTGTTGTCAATGCATTTGTAAAGCCACAATTTGTAAATAAACAAAAAACTACTGTTTTAGTGTAACCTCTCGTTTAAAAGCAGAAAATATATTAGAGGTAAACTATTAAGATTTTTTTTATATTTTATATATTCCATAGGTTTGAAATAACAAAAAAGTTATATTATTCTATATTTTTTAAATTTATTTATTTATGGTTATTGGCTCAGATACTTTAATAGAAGTAGCTTTCAGCACACAAAAAATATGTACAATTATAAAAATACAACACAATTAGCAGTGTGTAACATTAGTCTAAAACTAAATAAGTAAATTAAGGTTAAATTACATAGGCTAAAAAAAAAAAAAAAAATTAACGTATATTTAAAAATCATGTTTAATATATGTTTAATAATATGTGTATTTAAAGGACACTATGGTTAATAGTGTGTAAATATGTTAATATACATAAAGTACAAACAACTCATGAGTCATGAGTGAGCATGGCTAATAAAATAATACCCTAAATAAAGGATAATAAATAGTCACAAATTAAAATGGGCAGATTACCTAACAACGGTAATTGGTCAGACCGAAAAAAACATACTCATGATTTGGATAGGCTAATGTAAAGGTCATTTTAAACTTTGTTGGGATTGGATAATAACCTTACTAAATACAGCAGACATAAATTTAAGTACATCTTGGTTCTGCACTTAACGTGTATATGTGATTTATTTTGTCCAATAATGACCGTACATTTCTCGATAAAACTAAAAGCAACGTCATTTTCTTTATAAAAATATTTTTAAAGTTTGCTGATAACCAGCGTAATGACATTTTTTGTTTTTGTTTTAATATTTGATTGTTTGTAACATATAGGAATATGTAATTGTATATCCGATATAAGTACTTTTTGTTAAAGTAAAAATGTTCTATTATAGCCAATTTTTTAAAAAGTAATCATAACCGTTATAATTTGATAGAAAAAACTTGTGTATTTTAAATGTTTTAAAGTGAAAGAAGAGCAAAAAATAGTGCTAATCAATGTAAAATATAATTGTGCATATATTTTGTTATTTTTCGATGTTTTTAAAAATGTAGCGCAGCCGTTTGAGGGCCCGCCAACAGTTTTGTTAAATATTTGTAAATGCAATTAGATAACAAAATTAAAACATTTTTTTAATAAATAATGCACAAACATTTTTAATAATAAAATTAATTTTGTATTAATTTACGATTTGTATAAAACATGATTACTCATAATTCTAATTTTAAATATGAAACAAAAAGAAATAGTTGTGTTTAAATATATAAATAATCTGTTTTTTTACATATCTATCTAATTTTATCTTAACAAATATGTGTAGCTACAATTGTTTATAAAATTTTAAATATATAAATATAATTTATTTAAAGAATGCACAAATAATATTAATTATAATAGCAATTGCACATTTATTTTAGATTTGTATAAACACATGTACAACAAATTGTAATTTAAAACATGTTTAAAAAAATATGTTTTACGTGCCTACAATTAAGTGAATATTGCAAAAAAATTAATTTATTAAAATTGATTTTTTAAATATAATCTGTTTATTAAATGATGTGCTTTTTAAATTTAAAATAAATCTAATTTACATCAATTCAAAGTATTTGTAATTAAACATGTTAATTAGTTTATACGTCATTAAAAATTAAGCATTAATAAGCTATTACTTTATACAACAATTTAAATTTAAATAATTATTAATTATTTAAAACAATTATAAAAATATATATTTAATTATGTACATTTTAAAAAAATATATAAAACATTTACAAATATTAGCAAAATAATTGTTTATTTTGTAACAAATTAAAATTTAAAACTTGTATAACAAATAACAAACAGCGTAGTTTTTTATATGCATTCCTGTAAATTATTATTGTTAATAATTTATAATATTAACAAAACATTATATTGACTTATATTTACAAATTATAACAACTTTCTACTTTTCCTTAATGGAGTGTGTTTAAGTTTGTGTAAAATTAAGAGATATACACTGCTGATAAATCTAAACCAGAACATAACATTTGTAGTTTCTTTGTAATGGCTAAAACCAAATAAATGTATAATATAAATAAATTCAAATATTAAAAATTAACTCTACCTAGATTTAATTAAAATGATTCAATTTAGTCAATCCCAAGTCTGGATAAAAAGAAAAGGTTAAAGCGCAAGGTTAGCAACCTGACTTTTGTAAATAATTTATACTGCTACGAAAATAATAAAAAGACTCCATTCTGAAAAAAACAACAAAAAAGTAATTGCATTTACTTAAACAACAAATGACAGGGTTAAGTAAAAAACAAAAAAAAACTCAATCTTAAATGTGCAAAATTTGTAATGCCAAAACTTTAACTAGTGCTGGGACATGGAATGTGCGCACACTTTTTTGTACTGGACAGTTAAAACAAATCCTCTAAAAAATAAAAAAGTACAACTTAGTAACTTTAAAAATTAGCAAAATGCAATAAAAAAGACAAGGTTATTTCAAGAGTAAAAGTACATTAATTTTAAATTCTGGACATGTAAAAGATTATATTTATGGAATTGGTATTATGTTAATAAAAATGCTGCTAAAACTGTTGTTGACCATATTGCGACTGTATCATTTTAGTTATAAAATAAGTGCTGGCAATACATTTTTTGTTTATATAAAATATACACAAAATAACGTGGGTTTTGGCTAACAGAAAAACAGCAAACAAGATTGATTACATTTGTATTAACACAAAATTGCGATTTTTATTAATAGTTGTACGTACATATTGCGGTGTAGATGTTGGTTCTAATTACAATTTTGTTTAAAATTAAAAACAATAAAAACCACAAAAAGTTACTTTTATTTTTGTGTAAGAAACTAAATATATTAAACCAATTTTATTATTTTATAAAAAAAACTTTTTAAAATTGTTTTATAAAATAATTACCGATTGTGCAGCAAATGTGTTGGGTAGAATATGTCAATTTACAAAAAGACAATAAATTTATCAGTCTTCTGAATTCTAATTGATTTCCAAATAAAAACAAAATTAAAGAGAAATTAATTTAACAATCTAATTATCCAAAAAATATTTAATGTTTACCATAAAAATTTACATACACAAGTTAAAAATAATTGCCACAAAGATAATAATAATTACTTAAAAAGCAGATGCAAAAAACAAATAAAATAGCAACAAAAATAATTTTAAGACTTTGAATAAAATTGTAAAACAAATGTAGAAAGTCAAAAAACGTAAAAATGCCAGTTACAAAAAAAACATGGTTGTTTACTTTTAGCAGATAATAAACAATCACATAGATAGTTACAATAATTAGCACAAAATAAATATATTATTTTTTTCTAATAAAGTGTTTTGCAATGTAATTTTAAATCGTTTATGTAATGCAGTAAATAAACGTTTTTTACAAAACCAAACAGGTTATTGAAAAAAAATATGTTTTATTGAACAAATACTCTCCTATATATTATTGAGCAAAGTCAGTATTTCAGCAACCATTTATAATGTCATTAATTTTATAAAAACTTTTAATAGTGTTTATTAAAATATTTGTAAAAAATTGTTAAATGTTGTAAATATTATGCGTTTGTTATAAAAAAATTTTTAATTGTTTAGTTCGAACAAAAGGTGGTCATATTGCTATGCACAAAAATGTCACGGAAATACGTAAAGGATGTATTTATTACCGTTTTTGTTTTTTTTGGTAATTCATTTTATTGTAATTTAATCCAAAAATAATTTTGTTTTATAGTATCAAATAAAAACATAACAAATCAACAAATTTAATTTTTTTAGATGACATTGCTTTATTTAATAAAACTCTAAAAATGATTAAAAATATGACAGTACAGCTTAGTGATATTAGTTGTCGTATTGATTTACGGATTAATTGTTTAAAAATAAAAATGTTGTGCAATAAATCAAACAATTATTTGTTTATTAAAATTAGTAAATAATTCTGTTGATTTTTTTACATATCTGAGAAGCATCATTGATATACACTAAAACCAAAATTGATATTAAAACTACATTTAAAAGGCAATTTCAAACTTCTATAGATTAAAATCAATTTGTTTGTTTTTTATTTTACCTAAAACGAAACTTTGTTTGTAGTATTAATAATTATTTTTATAGCAGTATGTTGAATTAAACGTGCAAGCAAACAAACAAGATTAATAAAGTAGATGTTTTTTATTGCCCGTGGTTTAGCATTTTATAAATTATTTAAAGCAATTACATTTAAATAATAAAATCATACAAAAAACGGACTCTTCTTTACAACAAAACATTAATAAAATTAGAAAAAAAATTATCACTTTAAAAAACCCAGCAAAAACGGTTTTCAAATAAAAAAACAAAAATAGAAAAAGAAAGGTTGGGGTAGACTACTGAAAACTTGGCTAAAAACTATCTAAAAAGATTTAGTTAAAATAAATGTTTTATTGGACTAAATAAAACGTTTAACAGGATGTTTAAATACATTTAAAAAAATTTTGTTTTATGTTTTTTTTTTAATTACAAAACTCTGTTATTGTTGTTTTTTCCTGTAATTGTTGTCTTAATAGTCCATGCTCATTCTTTAAAGCAAAATGGTAAAATAATAATAATTATTATTATTAAAAACTATATATATGCAGTTTTTAAATGTTTTAAATTAAAAAATGTATTTTAAAATGTGTGTTAAAATAATACCAATTTGTTAAAAATAATTATGTAAACTAGTTTTATATATTTTTGTTAACATAATAATTTTTAATATAAATATGTTAGTATAATGTAAATAAAAATACATTAAATTCAACTTTAGTGTATATTATGTAAAATCTAATTGGTATGAAGTTTAATAATACATATAAAAAAATTAAAAATATATTCACATATTAAAATTTAATACATGTAAAGGTGTTTTTTTATTTAAACAGATTTAATACAACTTAGACCAATTATTTAACACAAAATGTCTAATTAAACATATTCATTTTTACAACAAACACTTGAAAATAGCGTACAATAGAATTTATTAAAAAGTAACAATATTATGTTAGTATAAATATAACAAAAATATTCAAATTGCATGTAAAAATAAAAATGAAAGGTTTCGTTGCATTAATAATGTTATTAGCAATTACAGGTTTGTTTGAATTTTAAAACCTATTTTGCACAAATTAAGTTATAAAATTGATAACAGTTTTATTAAATTTTATTACATTATTTTAGTTAAACATACTTCATCTGGTTAGTAAATAATAAATATGTTATTTAAATATTTTAAATTAAGTATTTATAAAATAAAATAATACATTATCATTTTTTTTATAATACACAGCACCTCTATGTAAGTATATATATACGCATGTATAATGTAAAAATAGTGTTTTTATTAATATTCAAGCATGTGCATATTTTTTTCTGATAACATTTAAAAAATATTTATTGTCCTTTTTAATTTTTTAAATATTGTCTACTTATTTTAAAATTTTAAAAATAATGTTTAATCGTTACCTAAAATAAATTTAATATTAATTTCACTACATATTGCGAATAAATTATAGTTAATTTATATAAAATTTTGTTTTAAATACAACTAAGAATTAACAAATTGCTATTGTTTATTTTAAAACATACTTTCCTTATGTTAATATATATTATATACTGTAACAATAAATTAATTTATTAGTACTAATAAATTAAGTAACATGTATTACAAATTTAAGTAAACCGTTTTAACAACATAATATATAAAACTGATTTAGTTTTTATTAAAATGATAAAAAATTAAATTTTTAATTTTTAAAATAATTTTTATATTGGAAACTTTTTTACTTTATCAGTTACATATTTATAAAAAAGTTATATACTTTAATATATTGTTAAATATTATATATATATATATATATATATATATATATATAATTCTTATCTAAAATATTGTTTTTTATTTAAAAATAGAAAAAATGTTTATTTAAATATATTTTGTAAATAATTTCTTTTTTAATATTTAAAATCTTAATTTAAGTTAATTTTTTATAAATAATTTTATATAACAATTAATCAACAGTAACAGATATCTTTCAAAGTGTTCATTACTTGATTATGTACATTATTGCACTACGTTATAATGGTTGTAATTATTATAGAAAAATACTAAAAACTATAGACAATTTACTAACTTATAATAATTAATATTTTTAATTAACTGTAAATGTAATGTTATGCAAAAATAATTAATATTATAGTTTTTTTATTAGCTACTTTTTATGGTTTTGTACAAAATCTTTTAAATTCAATAAAACAACGAAAATAAAATTATTGTTTTTTAATAAATAAAGAGAACAAAAATTATTATTATCGGTACAAAAACGCAGTTAAATAAACATTTAGTTAAGTTAAACAATGATTATTTAAAATACTATGTAAAAAATTTAAAATAAATTATTATTATTATTAATATAGGTTATTATTGTTATTAATCAAAAATAAAAATTATAATGTTATGAACAATCCACAAAAAATGCTAACTGTTAAATATTATTAAAATATATTAAATTTCTCACTTTTATTTAAATAATATATTTACTAAAATGTTATTAAGATTAATGTAATTTAATTTTTTTAAGTTGTTTTTAATAAAACTTTTATTTAATTAATTATATACATTTCTAAGATACTTCTTTATTAAACTAATTGAAAAAAAAACATATTGTAATTGCTTAATTTATTTTAAAACAAAAAATGCAATTTAATTAATATGCACAAGAAATTAATTTTATTATTTAATGTTTTTTAAATAATGTAAAAAAATAATACGTTTTGTATTAAAACATAACGTAGCAATTAATATACTTAGCTAATTTGTTTAATACTGTTGGTTTAATAATGTAATATAATTATTATTATGTAATCGTTAAACGTATTTTAGATTAGAAAAATAATTTAATTTTAAACACATGTTACAGGCAAAGCCACACTGCTTCAACGTACGTTACAATAAAATTATTTTATTAATTTAAAATTAAAATTATTTTTATGTATATATTTTTTAAATACTGTATATTTCATCAGCGTACGCATTTAACACTTATCTATAAATAATGAATATTAATGATTTAATATAATTATAAATAAATTGTTTAATGTTAAATTTTATTTTATTATTATTAAAACACATATGCACAGAATGTAAGTTTAAAATAAATAAAAATTATACCGTTTGTATAAATTAATTAAAAAATGTAGCAATTAAATAATGTAATTTAATGTTAAATTAGTAAAGCAACCTTAATTATTTTAAGCAATGTTTATTATTATTTATAAAATTTAATTAACAATTATTATTTATTACTTGTATGTTTTTTGCAATAATGTTTTTTAACAAATAACATTTAGTAAACATAGAAACGTCTTGTGAGATGTAAGATTACAACACATATCTGCCAACTAATAAATTTAGCGTTATAACAATTGTTTCTATTTAAAGAAATGTTATCACAGTATAAAACTAATATATATATATATACATATAAGAATTTAAAAAATAAAATAACAATATAACTACAGATAATATTTATAATTTTTATTAAAAAATAAACATTTTAACATATAACAATAAATTAAAATAAAACAATTTTATTTAAGTATTTATTTATGCATTTTAAGTTTAAAAACTAATACAATATTTCTTACATACGCATCAATATTTACATTAAAAACTTGTTTATAATTGTATAAACAAAATACGTAAATTTAACAAACATTAATCTTTAATGATACAACAATACAATGTATACTTTTATTTTATATTTTAAAGTAAAAAGTGTTTTTCCTTCAAGTATGTTGTTTTATTATTCCTCATTTAAAATTTGTATATAATTTATTGTTAAATGTGATTAAAGGTAAATGTTACTATTTACTTAAAGCGGTTAACGTAAATAATATTTTATGTTTTTTTTACAAAAATGTATAACATCATCTATAAAATTTATGTTATTATATTTAAATAATATAAAACATATTCCGAAATAGGAAAATATGTGTATTAGATGGATAATATATTATAATACAATTTGTTTTCAAAATTATTTTAGTTGTAACATTTACAAAAATAATATTTTTTATTTAATATATTTAAGTAGAAAAAAAAATTTACACATTTAGAAAAATTTAAACTAATTTTCAAATATAAAAATAGATTACTATCTTTTTTTTAATTATATATAATATGCAGTAAATATATAGTATACATTAGCTAAATATTATATTATTGCAGAACATTTTATAAATTGTTTTGTAAAATATTTAGTTTTTTTAAATTGTAATACTTATTATTTTTTTATGCATTTTATTTTTTATTGTGTTTTAGTTTATAAAATTTTTCTTACTACTAATATTAACAATTTTACTGCAAATATTTTACAGAGTAATTCAAAACAGTTAAATATTAAGCATTTTTTTGTGGTTTTTTACAAGTTTTGTTTGTTAATTTTATTTAACTTATATTAGTTGCTTTGTAGCTGTAAAAATAGAATTTGAATAAATATGTTTGATGTTTAATTAAAGTTTAAAAAATTAAGCATTTTTTCTATTTTTACTCATTCATGTTACTAGAATTTTGTTGGTATTTTTTGCAATTGTTTGTTAAAATTGCATCCTCTTATTGTTGCTGTAGCAATTTTGTTATTTTGAAAACCATTTTTAACCTGGTTTAGTATTATTTATATTTTATTTATAAATTTTATCAGCGGAGTTGTATATACAATTTTACAATATATTATTAATCAATCGTGCAACATTTTTAATATAATGTCTAAAATATTGTTTTGTGCACTTTAATAATTTTATAAAATGTTTTGTAAAATATTTAGTTTTTTTAAATTGTAATACTTATTATTTTTTATGCATTTTATTTTTTATTGTGTTTTAGTTTATAAAGTTTTTCTTACTACCAATATTAACGATTTTACTGCAAATGTTTTACAGAGTAATTCAAAACAGTTAAATATTAAGTATTTAAAAATACTTGTTAAATAAATTATATATATTAATGTAAATTATTAATAAAAATTAATTTGTAAATTATTTTTAACACAATTGATTTAAAAGAACATTTGATGTAATATATAATTAAATTAACAAAAATAGTATTTTAATCATGTTACTTTTCTATTTTTTACTGTTAAATTTTAATAAAATTAAATTGGTATTGTTTTAAAATTTGGTGCAAATATTTACTACTAAAATATATTTTTTAAAAACATAAATTATTAAAAAGAAATTATTATTAATTAATGTTTAAAACAAACAATGTTTAAATTAAACATTTAATAATTTATTGAATTTTCTAGTTCCTTATGCATATATAAAAATATAAACAAAAATATTTAAATACATTATTTTAGTAAATGGTGATTTAATTAAATGTAAGTAGAAATATCATAAAATGTATTTTGATTAAAAAAACGATGTTTTTATTTTAAATGGTTTAAATTCTTATACTAAAAATGTAAAAACTATTGATTAAACATTTCTGTATTAGACACTTTTTTGTTATTAATTGTAAAATATATATTTATTGTTTATTATTTATTAAATTAAATAATTAAACTTTAATTTTAATTTTAGTATTAAAAAACATTCCGATGGGTAAGTTAAATGTAATGAAACAAAAAGTTATTTTACAAAATACTCAGATAAATACACAAATTAATTTAATTTGTTAATGTATTGATTAATAAAAACATTTTTTGTTTAATTTATCTTACAAAAATTATTTAATTTTTTTCTTTTTTATTATTAATAATTTGAAACATGTTTAAACAACATTTATAAATATTTATTAATGTATATTACAATGTAACAATTAATTTTTTTTATTAAATTATTAAAATTATATTAAATAAATATTGCATTATGTATTAAAATGTATTAAATGCAATACACTAAACTTTAATATAATTTTATCTATTACTATTGGATAATAAAATAATTTGTAAATATATAATTTTTTAATGTTGGTAAAACTAGAATAATTTATGTATTATTTGAAACATTTATTATATTTTTACAAAAAAATACAATGTTAATAATTCAAAATAAGAATAAAACAGCTGTCAAATGCTCACGGTTTATAAATAAAATAGAAACCGTTAAATAAATATTATAAATAAATTTTAATTTATATTTTATATAAACAAATAGAATTTAATATATTTTATTTAATCAATTATAACTAATCAATTATTTACATCTGTATTATTTAATATTTACTTAATTTATACTTATTTAAATGCTTTTTTTAAATAAACTTGTTTTTTAAAGGAACACTAACTAGAAGTATGTTTTAGTTTATTATCTTCAATGTGCAATATAGTTAAAATTTTTGCCAAATTATTTTTAAATAATGTATAAAATAAAGACAATTATGCATTTGTAATAATAATATTATTAAAGCTATATATACATATGTAATATTTATTTTTAATTTATTTACAGTAATTCCTGCATTAACGTCAAATAAGGGTTTGTTACTGTATTTAACATGCAACAAAATTAATTAAAATTAAAAACAACTATTGCATAATATCTGCTCAATTGTTATTTTAAATAAATTAATACAATCTTAGTCTATATATATATATAAGTTTATTATAACGATTAGTCTAAAATTATATTAAATATTTCTTTATTATTTTAAACATATTGTAATTTATTTAATAAAATATAATAATTTATTTATTGTTAAAAAACACATTTTACAGTATGTTTTGCTATTTTCAATATGCATAAATACATTTGCATTTATTTAAAATTAAATGTTTTAGCAAATGTTGATTGGACTAGTAGTAAGTAGTAAACGTATGAAGTATTTTATAATAATGACAATATTTACACTTTTTAAAAATTATTTTATTTTGTTATTTATTTTTTAATGTGTATTATTAAAATATTATTTTTATTAATTTTATTTTAATAATTATTTTATATGTAAAAATATTTAAAAAGTACTGGAAAAAATTTATAGAAATAAATGTAAAGAATTAAAAATAATGTATTGTACTGAACACTTGGTTTATAATTAATTACAAATATTTATTTAAATAAGCCAAGTTATTTAAAAAATATATTTTATAAACTACTTTTATATAAACGTAAATAATATATTAAAATTACATAATGTTTTTATTGTCATTTAACCATTATTAACTTGTGTGCTTAATTTTATTGACATTTATACTAAAATGTAGATGTATTTATAATTTAATTGTAATATCATAATACTACTTAAAACTAAAATTAAATAATTTAAAAATATTTAAAATACATACTTTATTATATATTTTAAATTATAAAATATATTTAATTTTGAGCATCTATTTAATCTATTTAATTGTTTTCTATGTTCCTGTACTTTAAAATAAATACCAAAAATATGACAATGAACACTAAGTTATATAAACATAAACGTTTATAGATT
>JAKXYG010000695.1:0-10371 GCA_025895645.1 Cardicola forsteri
TAGATCAATATAAAATTTAATTAAAGTAATATTTGCATATATATATTACGGTCTGCAGTTATATACATAAATTAATGTTTTAAGTAAACAATTTAAAAATATGAGTAAACAATTGTTTACATTAAATATGTCTTACAATATAAATATTATTACTTACTAATATATATATATATATATATATATAATTTTAATAATAGTTTTATTTTTAATTGTTTGTTTTTTAAATAATCTTTAAGATTTTTAATAATGTAAAATACTTAATAGTTGTTTTATATTTAACTTAAAAATTTGTACTTATATTAAGTATGATTATTTAATTAGTAGTTTTATTTGTAAAATCAGTAAAATAAAAACGTTTTCATTTTAAATTAAATTATTATTTAGATCTTTAAACATAAATGTTATTAAAATATTTTTAGTTTGCTAAAGCATAACATAAATAATCAAATTAGAGTGTACATTTGTGTAATAGTATTTTGTTTGTTGTTTAATATAAAATAAAACTAAGATGTATTAGTTATTTTATTACAAAATGTTTTAAACGCTTAAATTATACACATAAAAAATAAACAAAATACATTAGTTTCAGGTTGGTTTCAGGTTGGTACACAAGTTAAATAGGAGTTAAACTCCTTTTAGTACTCTATTCAAAATTATCGGATATTAGTAAAACCTAAAATTTTAAATCACTTGATGAACAACTTTTTACTTAACAATTTACTCTCAACATGGATTTATTTATAAAATAATTAGTTCTACGTACCAGATCAATTTTTTTTACTATGGCACACAAACAAAAGAAAATAAAGTATTGTCCTGTACATTGGCCTACAAAATAGTACCCCACAATAAACTTATTAAAATATAAATGTATATAGCATAATTGACCCATTATTTTTATAGTTAAATTTGTTTCTTACAAGCAGAACGAAGTGACCAAAATTAGAATTCAAGTTTCAAAGCCACAAACAAATAATGTGGGGTCATGCAAGGTAGCGTATTAGGATTTTTAATATGTTGTTTGGTCAATAATTGATTAATTATTGCTGCTTTTTTTACGGTTTTATTTTAAAAAGTTTAATAAATATTGAAAATGTTCAAATATATTTTGTAAAAATGATTTTTGGTTTTTTATAAAATATGAACTTCAATTGCTCAATTTTGAGCATTTATAGTTAAAAAGTATTAAAATAAATTTGTTGTTATTTAAAAAATTAAGTTTAAAAAATAATTTAAACTATTTAATATTATTTAATGCAAACAAATTTAAACGAACGCTAAAAAATAAAAAATATACAATACGTAAATTTTATCATAAATCTATTTATAAATATTCTCAATTTATATTTAATTCAAATTGTGCAAGTAAATAATACCTTTAAACTAAACTTATATATTTTTATTGTATATTTATTTTTAAAAATTTATATGACATTATTAATATTTTATTAAATATATATTATATGTATAAACATATTAAACATTTTAGACTTGTAAATTGGCCTGTACTTTAAAAAACAATAATGAAAACATAAAAAACATGTTTTATTATTGTCAGTTATTACATATATTGTGCTTTATTATACATTTAAATATTTGTTAAACAAATTAATCATTTAAACAATTTTTTATATTATATTATATATTGTATTGTATATACCATAATTAAACTAAGTCCATTTTTTGAATTGTGTAATTGCTATATATGTTTTAGGTTAATAACTACGTTTTCAACAGTAATTGTTTTAAAAGTTGTAAACATATATATTACATTAAACGTACTTTATATATATATATATATATATATATATATATATATATATTTGTTAACTAATTAGCTTGGTGCATTGTACACAACAAAATATAAAATAATAAATGTGGTTGTTACTTTTTAAACATTTAGATTTCTTTGTATGCAGATAGTTAAAATATTAATTTAATTCAATTTTTAAAAATACATTTGTTAAACGTAAAATTTTTAAAAATCTAGATGCTTAATTATAAAACAAGAAAATTAAAGTTTATTCCAGTTTTTTTTATTTTTGTAAATAAATACTTTATTTCCAAAATTTTTAAATTTAAATATTTTATATAAACATACATAATATGTATTTAAAAAAGAAATCGCATATTTAAGATTAACAATTTATAATATAAATGCGTTTAATAATTATATGTTGTTTATGTATTAATGTTAGTTTACATATTTTTAATTAAATTTAAAAGCGATTTATTAAAAAACACATTGTTTACAATAATTTAAAACAAAAATTCAAGCTTTTAGACGCAACATTTTAACCCATAAAAATTGTTTGAATAAATTATTATTATCATTAAATTTTATTTAAATTGTAATTTTAAACTATTGTACGTTTAAACAAATTAAACTTTATTTAAACTCTGTTTTAAAATGTATTTTTGTATTTGAACTTAACACGTTTGTTGATAACGTGACTGTTGTTTTGTGAGTATATTGTGCCATGTTTCTCCTGTTGGTAAACAATATTGGTATGTAGTTTAAAACTTAAAATCCAATAGCGCTTAATTTAAAGTTTAGAAAACTGAACTTGTAATATTGACCGAGGTAAATAACCACAGTTCAATATACAATCAAATCATTAATATCTATAAATTTATTTGGCGTAATTTGGTGTACAGTTTTGCCAAACTTTATTAACTAATTTTTCCGAGACTAAAATTAATTTTATTAACTTTTACAAAATTCCAAGGTGTACATCAATTAATACACAGGGTGTCAAATGTTAATTTCTAAAGTACCAATAAAAAACTAGTAAAAATAGTAGGTTACCTTTCTAATGACCGTTTATCTTATGTGTCGGATGATTGTGTTATTGTTAAAAATGACAGGTTAAAACACTAAAAAATTAGGAAAAAAAATTTAATAAAACATAAATTAAAATTGGAGTTAAATGCTAACTAATTTAAAAAAGTTAACAAAAATTATCAAAATTTAAAAATAAGAAATAATAAAATAGTTAACACTTTTAAAATCATTGCAAATAAATTTAACCTGCTTTGTATTGAGGTAAACAAATTTAAAAATAATTAAATAGAATACTGATAGTCTATAAATAAATTCGAACCTTTATTAAGTGTATTCTGTGCATTAATAAACATAAATTAGTTTACTTAGTTTATTATTGCAAAACAACAATTAAAAAATCAATAAATAAATGTATGATGTTTTTTCCTAAATAAGATTTTTTAATAACAAAAACAACATTAAAGTAATTACATGGTAAATTACATGTTAAGGCGCAATTAATTTTAGATATATTGAGTCTTCAACTAGCTAAGTACCTTTTTTATTACTAATAAAAAATTGCAAAATTAATTTGACTTAAATAGGATGTAAGTTTATCATTAAGTTAACGTCACTAATTTGTTTATTCAAATGTTAATTAATTTAACATTAATGTTGCAGTGTTTGCAACTATAAGGGCTTATCTAAGTGTAATATCAGTAAAGTTGGTAGGTGCTTAGTTTGTAAAAAATAAATGGGTTTTTTGGATAATAAATCAGATTGCACATAATAAATAGACATACTGTTAAAACGTTAGTATTAAAAAAAAACACAATTAAATTAGTAATAAATACACTAAATAGGATGTATAAAACTGTGTGCAACTATGTGCTGCTAAAAGTTGAAACAAATGCAGGCGGTGTTTCCATTACTATTAATCATGTATATAAGGTACACAAGTTTCCTTTAATAAAAATAAATGTACTCATTAAGAAAAAATGAAAAACTGGTCTCACTTATTAAAACTTCAATTAAATCATAATTAAACTCCTTTAAATAATATATTGATAAACTTTAATTTGGTTAAAACGCATTAAGTCCTGGATTAAAGGTTGGAAAGAAGAATAAAATTTGCGCCATAAAAACTTTTTTGGGTTAAACTAATAAAGGGCCAAGTAGTTGTTTATTTAAAATAAATAAAAACGTAATTTGTTTTTAAACATTTAAAGTGAGTGTTGCTAAAAAATTTTATAAATTGTGTAATAGTGATGTTGTGGATACTGATAACGACTGTGTCAGTTTTATAAATAATTTAAAAATGCTAATTTGGAAAACAGACATTACCAAGTTTTACAGCCATAAAAAATGATTCTAGTTTCTTGCCTAATAAGCGTTTTCAAATTAAAAAAGCTTATTCAAAATGACGTTTTATACAATAATTATAAAACAATTGTTGAGCAGTATATGATTAAAGGATATATTAGCATTGTCAATAATTATATTGACGTTAACCCATTTAAATAGTATATTTCTTATTATTTAATATTTTACACTTACTGCATTGCATTCTTGGTGGACGTTAAGAGAATGATTTTTTAAGTAAAGCTAACGACTAAAGATAATGATATTTACAAAATTCTTTGATAATAATGTCGAAAAAAGAGTTAGTAAAATATTGCATTAATGTACTTTTATTTGAAGCTACATCATCATTATTTTGTGCGTATTATGTATTACTGCAAACAAAACGGAATTTTGGATCTAAATATAATAAAATTTTCAGAATGCAATTTAAAATAATTTTTATGTTCATAATTGTTTTATTTGATTCAGAGTTTTAGAAAATGTTGAAAATGGCTGGATTTTGTTTAACCAAATGAAATAACAATTTTAGACAAGTTGATAAATGAAACGCAGTTACAAAAAATTTTGATTGTAAAAGTTTTACCATATAAAAGACCCTGGGTATGCATTGGAATGCTGAACAAAATTATTTAAGATTTGTGGTTGTACTACCAGGTTGTACTACAGAGAGAAAAAATGTAAGTTGTTTATTTTTGATATATGACTTGTTTGATCAAGTATATTCCGCGATTATTATGCAAAATGTATGCTAAATAAACGTTGGTTTAAATGATTTAATGCTAGGGTGCCTAAAATAGAAAAATATATTAAAAAATAATTATAAACAAATTTTTACTTTTAATTCATTTATTAAATAATGTAAAGTTTACGTTGCATGCATTTTTAGATGCATTAGAAATGATTATTATGGCTTTATAAATAAATATGGAAACCTTAACACAAATAATGACAACAGTTTTAATTTACTAAAATAAAAGTCAAAAATAAAAAGATAGTTAAAGTTATGGTCACAAGATATAATAAGCAATTTATTAATTAGGCTCAAAAGTTTATTAGCACTTTAATTTTCCGTATATTAGTTATAGATGTGGGGTGTAGGAAAGGTTAATTTAATTAGTAAAACAAATATTGTTGATACTAATGTGTGAGCTATTTATTAATAATTAAACGTTACTAAATTATTAAAAAAATTAAAACAATTATAAATAACAACCTACTTATGTGTATATTAATACATAGTTTTAAACTACATTTTATCCAATAATATTATTTTTCTCCCGTGTAATATTTCCTAGACTAAAAAAAAATTTTATAAAGTTAAAAAAAATGTATTATTATCATTAGCCTATTTTTAAGCATCTATTACAATACAATTTTTTACTATACATTATTAATAATTTACTTATTTTTATTTATTCACGGTATTATTTTATTACTCATGTTTACATGATGAGTAATTTACATTATTGTATACTGTTATATTAGCAAATAATTAACTATAATGCGTTTTTTTAAGTAATATTATTTTTGAATATACGTTAATTTTGTGGGTTATTTTAATCTATGTAATATAATCTTATATTAATTTATGACGGATGTAACATAGTGTTAATTGTATCTTATTTTTGTAATTGTACATATTTTGGTATGCTGAAAGTTAATTATATTAAAGTATCTAGACTAATAAACATTATGCATATATGTTTACAACTATAAAAATAATATTAATTACCTTAATAACTGTAACATCTGACTAAAATTTCTGTTTTCGATTTTGTTGATTTAATTTTAATCAAAAAAGCTCTTGTGTAATGTAGATTATTATTCTACAATTATATATTACAAAAACATAAAATATTTATATCAATATTGTTTACCAACAGGAAAAATAAAACACTATATACTCACAAAACCACAGTCACGTTAACAACACACGTAATAAACTTAGATACAAAAATGTACTTCAAAACAAAGTTTAAACAAAGTCAACGTTGTTTAAATGTATAATAATTTAAAAATTTAGTTAAAATAATAAAAAAAAATAATAATATTTTTAATTATTTTATTCAAACACAAACAATCCTTTCCAAAACACATAGTGTTTTTAATGCGGACATTTTTAGAGCAAGATAAATTTACAACTATTAATGTACAAAATTTTAACGTTAATTTAAATAAGAATGGTAAACTACAAACATAAAAAAATTGCTCATACTTGAAAACCGCAAAGATACAAAAAAGCAAACTTAGTCAGTATTTTTAACTAGTGACAACTGCCTAATACTTTCAAAAATGTTAATAATGTTTTATTGTTAATACGGCTAAAATCATGTTTAAGTAAAATTTAAATGTTTTAATAATATTTACCAATATTCGCATTATATATATAGATAGATATATTTATATATATATATCTTTTTGTTATTTTGAATTAATAATTACAAAATGTAAAATAATAAACGCAATATTTTTGTAATAAGGATTTAAACCTTTATTAAAAATATTAAAAATATACATTTTATATAATTAACAATTTACCGAGAACTGTTAATTAATTAAATAAAAAAAAGTAACTGCAAATTAATTAATTATTTTTTTAAACAATTGCATATATTTTTATTTGTTCTAGTTTTTAACTTAGTTTATTAATTATAAAAATTACAAATAATTAATATAAAATTCTTTTAAATTAAAATGTATTACTTTAGTTAAAAAAAGTTTTATTATCCGGATTCAATTTTTTTATTTAACAGGTTTAGTATAAGTAATACTAAACCAACATATTATTTGTTAAAGGTAAGCTTTTTTAACTACCGTAAGGAATTGTTTTTGAAAATAAGGCCCGCAAAGTACTTTGTTTTTTTGTATTTAAGTAGTTTATTGCTAATATTTGTATTATTAGTAAAATATACAGGTCGTCAATAGAATAATTTATATTTGATCTACTTGTTACAAAAAATTAAACAAACATTTTTGTTTTTTATTAAATTATGTGTAATTCGCAATTTAAACTATATTTTTTTGCACGGCTTCTTGTCGTGAAATAACTAAATTTTTGTAAATTATATTTTACAATGTTTAAGTTTGGCTTGTTGTAATTAAAAAAATTCTATTTTAATTTTTTTAATTATTGGTTTTAATTGTTTTTCCCTTTATTCCAACACTATTATAGTTTTGTGGTTTTTGTTTATTCAAAAATTAATACATGGTTGTTATAATTATTGTATATAATTATGCTAATTATTTAAACAAAATAAAGTTTTTTAATTTTTTTTGATAATATGTTATATGTCATTAAGATTGTAATTATTTCCGCTGTTAATATTCAGTTTGTTGAACAAGAACAGACAAATAAATTAAATGGATTTTTTAAGGTCAGTTAAAAGTTAAAAAAAATTAATTACTAACAAAAAAATATATATTGTTTGTAAATAATAATTTAATCTGTAAAATAATGTACGTATTTTTTTGTAATAAATATTTAAATATTTATTAAAAATATTAAAAATGTATATTGTATATAAGTAATGATTTACTGGCTATTGTTAATTAATTAAACAAATAAATAATAATAACAAATTAATTAATTAATTTTTTAAACAAATGCATTATTGTTATTTATTTTAGTGAAATCTTAGATTATTTATAATTAAAATATTTTCAAAACCGATTTTTTATGTAATATTACTTTAAAAACGGTGCCTTGGTCTTTAATTTAAAATGTTAACTTGTTGTTAAATTTGAGTTAAAAATTAATATTTTTTTTCTTTCTATTCAAAGCGGTTAAAATCATAATAACCAAAGTTATTTTTTACTTATTTAAATGGAATAATTTGTAGTGTGTATTATATATATGTAAATATATTTTATAATATAATTTAATTTTAAACAAAAAATGTAGCAGTATTTTTATTTTGTTAAATTGTGTAAATTTCGGGTTTTTAGTCTAAACAAAAATTTAGTAAGGCTATTTGTAAAATAAATTATTGATTTAATTAGTACCATTTCTAAAATAATGTTTATTTGTTATTTTAGTAGAATGATAGTGTGCCTAATATGTTTAAGTAATGTAAAAAAAATCAATTAATTTTGATGTGTTAATTTTGACCAGGCTTAAGTAAAAACTACAAGTTAAATTATTACATTCTTTCCAAAACATCTACACACTTGTCATTTAATAAGAAAATGTCATGTTTTTTAAAAATATTTGGAGATTAATCGTAAGTATTTAGTACACATTGGCGTGGTTTTTAATAAAAAAAAATCGAATTACACAATCTTGTTAATTTTGCTGGGCTAGTTATCAAAGAATGTAGGCAGTTAAAACTAAATCAAATGTTAGTTAATTAATTTAAATGTTTAATATTTACTTGTGGGTTGCAGTCGCATTTTAATACTAATATCTGCACTTGATTATTATTAAAACTAAAAGCTAATCTAAAATTAACGTTACAAACATTAACAAATAAACATCAACAATGACTCAATTTAAAGCAGGACTCAAAACTAATTAAACAGTTTAACGTAACATTAACAGAACAAATTACTAAACAAAAGGTAACTAACATTGCCAATTAAACAAGCTACAGCATATTTATTATTATTATTATAATTATTGGGGATAAACATTTTTTCCTAGTTATTATCACACAGGGTAGTCCAATAACCTAAACGTATGCAAAAACATCAACGTTTGCAATGTGGACTTAATAAACAATATTTAGTGTGCTGATACTAAATGTTAATTACATTTTAATTTAAATCCTTACATTAATATTTGTTGGTTGCATGGAGTTAAAAAACCGACGCTTAATTATGTAATTTATTTAAACAAGGGGGATTAGCGTAAATAAAAGGACTGAGTTTGGGTGCTACAATGTTTGTTCAAATTTTCCGTTAGCAGCCTGGTTTTTTCTTTCATCTGGATAATAGATAAAATTTTGTAGCTATTCTGGCTAAATGAGTAGACAATCTGCGTAAAACAAGCCAATATATTTTAATGTTTTATTTTATTGTACTACAAATGCATGGCTAATAAATTTTAAGTGACTTGCAAATATTTAGGAAATGTAAAAATATTTTATTAGTTATTAAACATGTGCGTTTAACAAAGAACAACAAGCAAAACAATAAGGATCTTAAACAATTTTGCTAAAAATCAACAAGCTGTTGTTTATCCACACGAGTAAAAATTTAATTTTTTTTTGCATAAAATACAGTAAAACGCACTCAACTTTTATATATTCTAATCTTGGTTTTAATAAAAATATTACTTTTGTTTTATAAATGTTTATTTAAACGCCTAAAAGCTGCAGCAAAAAGGCAAATACAACGCCGATTTTCTAAAGAGCTGGATCTTTTATTACCTATGACCAAACATAGGTATGTAAATTAATCAACCACAGGGTGTAGGCTACTATTGACAATAATTAAATAAAAAAAAACTTTAAGTAAAACTACTAATTTTTGGTATTAAGATACAAACCGTATATTTTTAGACTTTCTGAGTAATTCCAACGTATTTTGTAAATTGTCTTTGGTTTTTGCCATAAGATCAGCTTTGTTTGCATATTAATAATTTGTTTTTTTAATTATTATGAATTGTACAACCTTGAAATGACCGGAACCCTTTTTAAATATGACATGAACTTTAAAATTAAAAAATGTCGCTGCTAAAACACATTCTTGGCGGACGCCTAAATTTATGTAAATTGCATTAGTTAAAAAATCTGCATTTTATATTACTGCGTTTAACAACATGTATACTAATATTGTCAATTTTGACAAAATTCCTTTAACAATAAGGAGATTCCACATCAGGTTGCAATTAACAAAATTAAAGACAACTATTTAATCTATAAATGCACAATATGTTGACTGTTGGTATCGCAATTAAAGTTCTAACATTCTACGAACATTGTGAATTTGATTAATGCATCTTATTTAAGGACAAAGTACAACATTATTTGCTTGTGTTTGTTACTGTCGTTTACCATGGATCCTGCGTAAAATAATATTTGTCAAAATGTTTAAAACCACGCTAAGTGAGCTAATTTCTTTATAATTAGTGGGGTTTGTTGGTGTCCTTTTTTATAAATTGGGATTATAATAGCTTGTGTTTATGCTTTTGGAATGTTTTTTTTTTAAATAGGGTTTATTAAAAAGTATAAATCTTGTATAATATTTGTTTCAACATACTTAAAAACTTTAATTAGTATGCCATCTACTCCGTAGTCTTCCCG
>JAKXYG010001514.1:0-131932 GCA_025895645.1 Cardicola forsteri
TTTTGTATAATATATAATATATATATATATATATATATATATATATATATATATATATATTCATACGCAATTACATATATACAAATAGACACACGCGCACACGTACACACATAGCAACATTCTCTAAACGACAATCAACTGGCAGCGCAACTTGCAGAGCACGTGCATAGCTCGTGGTTAGTCAATCGTGGAATAGATAAAGATGCGGAGTTATTATTAATTATTATTGCCGTTATCACTGTTACAAGAACCAAGGTGTACACAACACATGTGAGCATTCTTCAAAGTCATCAGTAGTTTGCACGAAGAACATGCCTTTCAGCAGTAGACATTTTAGCGAAGCCAGCATTTCATATCGGTGGCGAAAATTAAATCCATCCAGATTTGAGTCGAGCGCAGTACCGCTAGACCACACCGGTAGATATGTTGGTCAATTTTAATGTTTCGCTACATTTAGCGTAATATCAACAAATTATAATTTAAAGTTTTTACTACTGCAACAATTATAGATAAATTCTTAAAAATTACTGATCGATTTATTTCGATAACAAAAAAAGGGTTCCTTTAAAAACTGAATGAACTTTATTTAATTTTAATATGAAATCAGTTAGAAAAATACACAGTCGCGTTATTGTGTTTCCATTGCCAATAGTCTTGTGGTAAAGAAGTTATTGCATAACATGTAAACTGGTGGCAGAGTCACCTCTTCATTCAAAAGCCTATACGAAGAGGCTGTTGAATGCAAATTGAACTTGAATGGGGCAGGGGAGGAGGAGGAGAGATAAATGACCGCCAGTTGACGGAATCCACAAGCCTACCTGAACGAGAATCCAGTGAAAGTCCAGTTGTAACGCTGTGCAATCGGTCCCTGCTGTTATTAGTCTAGATGCCTAGGGGCACCTAGTCCAGGATGCACCACGTGGAGGATGAACATTCCATAATATTACCATCATTGGCAATTGAGTCCTCATATAGACATTGCTCAAATATTCAGGATCAATCAAGCGTTGCAAAATAGAGTAATGTTTAACTACCGCATGTGAAACTCTGTCTAGAGAATATCAGAAATAAACCAATCTAGCCAGTTTCAAGTCTGGGTATAGCAGAAGGGTCTTATCGAATGTCTCATGGAATCAAACAAACATTTTGCCAAGGTGATCTAGCAGTACAGAGCTCAAATTTGGACCTCGGTGGGCATCGGGGTTCGAATCCCACCACCGGCCCAGTAAAATGCGGGCCCACGTTCGGTTTTGCACAAAAGTCCACTGCTGAAAGATGTTTTTTGTTAAGCATTCAAAGTAATAAACATAAAGTTAAAAAAATATTCAATCATATGAAATTATTTTGTTGTTTTGAATTATGGGACTTTGTTTTTATTTTTTGCTGCAATTGTTATTCTAAAACAAAAGGAATTGTAATAATAAAAAAAAAATGAAATAATAATAAATTCGTATTATTGATATTATATTCATTTTTTATGTACCATATAGTATTGTACTAAAACAGAGTTAAGCCTATTAACTAACACCATAAATAATAATAATAATAATAATTTGCAGTTGCATTTACAAAAAAAATCCATTTACTACTCACACAGTTAAAAGTAGTATCAGACCTTTTTCTCTAGAATACAAAAACTTCAATGTTAAAAAAACTTCAAATGTAATAAATACACTTTTCTTACAATTACTTACCATCAACTCGATTTCTGCCTCTGTAAATTCCTCTTCATGCATATTACTAGTTGAACTCATTGAATAGATTTCAATTCTTGTTTGATAATGGTCAAATTAAATTCATAATCAGCCGACAAGAAAATAGATTTTGTTGTTTGAGCAAGGAATATCCAAAACTGCATTTAGATAGAAGGATCTCGCTTTGTTGTCACTATTTGGCCAATGACATTTTAACGCGATTGCAATTGGTTGAATTTACTAACCAATCAGATTAGTAGCATAAATCTTGTTCTAATTGGCTAATACAAAAACCACGCTGAGTACTCAAAAAGTTTACAAAATTTTTGTTCAAATATATATATATATATATATATATATATATATTCAAAATTTTAATATTCAAAATTTTAATTCATCTAAAAATTTACAATTGCAGTCAGTTTAAATAATTCAGTCGAAGTATATTCAGCGTCATGAGGTACAAATTATGGAAGGAAAAATAAGAGAAAGAAACTTTTATACAAATGACTCGTGAAAAGATAAGCAGCCTTTGAGGTGAGAACATCAAAACACATTTGAAAGATATAAGAACAGTGTATTCTTTATGGGTTCAGGGTTGGTTAAATATCTTGGCAAATAAGAATTATGACAGATGTTTGTTTTTGTTTGATTGATATCAATCAATTTCCTTCTTGTTTTGCCAGATGAAATTGATTTGTTGAGGTCGGCGAGTAGGGCGCGATTACTGTCCTCCATTAGTCGCTTGATTAGTAGACGACAATTCTTAAGCTGTCGCTCAGTTATTTTGTTGGTAATTTCTACACGTGTGATGCCTACTAACTCAGCTATCATAGTGATACATCTTTTAAAATAACAAAATCATTTTTAACAGACCTGGAAATATGAATGGCGAGTTGTACATAATTATTGGGAAAAAGGTTGACTTAAATAATACATTGATTATTTTGTTGCCTAGATGAAGGCATCTTAATCTTTTTATATAATGCCTCGTCTTTGTAAATACTGGATTTAAGCGGTCAGACTAAGTTGGTCCACTATTTAGGTTGACTCCAAAATACTTAAAATCATGACTGGGGTTTACGATGGTGTTTTTGAGCTGAACTGACAATTTAAGTTGTGTGTAACGTTTTGAGGACTTTAATGTTGTAAAATTTACTATTTTACATTTTTGTGGATTTAAGAGAAGATTAGAGTCATTGGACCATCATGTGATCTCATTCGTATTGCTTTTAAACTGCTTAACTTCGTGAGCTGATGAAATGCTGCTGCATATTACCATCTTACCAGCATATTTTAATAAACCTGGAGTAGACGCATTTCGTAGGGAGTCGATATAAAATGAAAAGAAGGGGATAGTGCGGCCCTTTGCAATACACCATTGGTATTATTCTTCAAAGTGGAATATTTTAGGACCGCATTCTAGAAATAATTTGATAACCATTGAATAATGTGGTTGGGTGAGTCATCGGTCAAACGTTCTATTAGTTTCTGCCTTGAAATGCTGTCAAATGCAGATTTACAATGTAAAAATAGGCAACTAATGAAGCCGTAAACTGTAAGATGAATTCATTTCGTATATTCTTGTCAATCACAAACATATAACATTTTAGTGTATATATAAACAACAAAGGGAGTACAGATGACGTTTAAGTTAGTACAACTTACAAATGCACAAAAAACAAACAAATAAACACAATCATTACGACCAAGCTGAGTTTAATGTAGTGACAAACTGTTTTTGTGCACACAAAGCAGGTTTCAATGTGTGAATGTAAACAGATTTGAGAATGTTCAACATATTTGAAGCTTGAGAAGTAATTAGTACTTTAAAACAATTTTTTAAATTGATCTGGTTTGTAGGTTTGTAGAAGATGACGTAATATGGAATTATAAAGGTAACCCAATGCTTTAAACTAATGAAGCATTTGCCTTTGTTTGATGATTTCACAATGTTGTCAACTAAGCTGACTACACAATCTCCAGTTAATTGGTTGTTTTTGTAAGCAAATTGCATGGGATCATTGCTAAGTTCTAGTGTAGATCTTAATTCCTTCAGTATTATCTTTTCAGTAATTTTGAGTAGAACTGAAGTGCATACAATAGGTCTGAAATCTGAAGCATTTTTGGGATGAAATGTTTTAGGTTTTGGAGTGATTTATGATCTAAAAATAAGAGTCTAACGGTACAGCGCTCGAATTTGGACCTCGGTGGCCATCGGGGCACTGAAATGCGGGCCCACGTTTGACTTCGCTAAATGTCCACTGCTGAAAGGCACGTTTCTTGTAAAACATTCAAAGCAATAAACATAGCAAATAAATAAATAACGAATCAGAAAAGTAATAATTTTTTACCTCGAAATATGAATTTCCATAAATAAACACGTGTAACCCCTTCATACGGCTAATAGCTATACTTTTTTAAATAGTTATTTATAAAACATTCTTGTGTAAAATATTGATATAAAAAGCGAATTAATTTAACTATTAGTTTGGTTAATCAGTTAGGTTTTCTACATACAAACTGACATGTACTCATTGTGCTCGGTGACGTAGTTACGCCAGATACAGTTGGCTTTTCTAGTAGACAAGTGAAAGTCCAATTAATAATGATTTACCTGCCTCTCTGTAGTTGGAATTTTCAGGTTTGAACGAGAACCTTAATTATTGTTCTGATGCCCATTCTGTTAAAGCCTTGTTGACAGTGTTGTTCTCGAAAACAAACGATTAACAGTTTATTGGTTATTGGCTTAGTTGTAGCTTTCAGCACACATCAAAATATATACAATTGTAAAACTTGTACAACACCTGTCAAGCCTTTGAAGTCGATCGTTTAACATGCCTCATAGATATAGAAATAGTGAAGAGGTGGCTACGTCACTCGGTCCTGACTCTTCATCTTCCACGTGGTATCCTATTAAGAGACTTTGGTGTCAGGTCAACGCCTTAAATCACTGAGCTACGAGTGGATGACCCTGGACCTGCAAATAGGGTGTGGGTTCAAGTTCATGTGTGTGCAAAACTTGAAATTCGCATAGCATCTCGAATAATCCTCTTGCATTGTTCACGGCTGTTGGTGTGCACAGATCTACTACAAAGCCGTTCGCAATTTGCTGTAATGTCCGTCATAGCTGCTCCACGTGTATTCAACTGATGATATATGTGCCAACATTTCTGGATAAATGGAAGGTGTGTATGTGGTACAAAGCCCATTACCGACTTGGAATACGCTAGCGTTGCTATTCTTCTAGCTGAAAATGAAGCTCAGCTGCAGTGTGCATTGGATTTCCTTGTGAAAGCTTCTGGTAAATATCGTATAAAGATCAACCCAGAAAAATCAGTCATCATAGGCTCCTGATGCGAGGATTGTATTAAATAATGTTGTACTCTGCAATATAAAGCCAATTAACGTATCTAGGCTCTTCAATTACTTCTGACAGTAGTTCATCGAATGAAGTAAATCCCTGAATTTGTTTGGCTGCTGCTACGTTTGGAAAACTTGCCAATCTACTTTTTTTCGTTCTAATGAAAAATAATTAATAATTTATTCATGGATGTTGATAACATTCACTCGGTACCTGCTGTTCTTAGTCTAAATGCTTAGTTCTGGATCCACGACGTGGAGTCAGGAATATCATTATCATTAAAAATTGAAACTTTATAAGCATTACACTCAAATCCTCAGAATCATTGGCATCCCAATACCAAAAATTTAAAGTAGAATCTCAAACAAAGGAAACCAGAAAACATAATTTTTCAAATACCAAATGCTTTATTACACAACAAAATCATTATCTAAAAATAGACAAAAAAAACCGGGAATGTAAATCCAAACCATTTATAAAATAATAATAAAAAAGCAAATATTTAAAAAATCATGGAGGCGCCATTAAAATTCAAAAAGTAAATGCACAATAACCCAAATGAAATGAATATTATAAAATGTCTTCATAAGTAACTTGTTCGGTGGTTGAAGACGAATGAAACGATGGAACAATTTGGATAGAATCGTCCTGCGAACGTTCCATCACCGTGCTCATCGGACCGGGTTTGGAATGCTTGAGGGAAGGGAAAATAGTTGAAAAATAGCACATTTTAAGTATGTCTTGACTCAAGTTTCACACTAAAATCTGATTGGTCCGTCGATATGTTTCTTAACCAATCACAGTTTAGCATTCATCTTATTGGCCAATCAGAAAATTTCTGGTTTTTAAATACCTATAACAAATTTAATCACCTGGTGACAAGACGAACAATTTTTAAAACCTCATTTCCTAGACAAGTAGTGCTGCTCGATGAAAACGTTACTTCGGTTTTTACTTTAAAATATTAATTTGTTGTTAAATTTAAGTTGAAAATTAATATTTGCGTACGAATTAAAATTAGAAATACAGTATATCTTGTTGAAACGATTTAAAAATAATAATAATATTTTAGGTATTTTCTTAAAGATATTAAAAAATTATTTTTTGTTTGTTAAAAAAATTATTATTTAACTTAAAAAATAATAAACTACATTATTTTGTTAAATTATAAAATATAGTTATTTGCTACTGAGGAGCAGAACATATTACATGCTATATATTCTTTATCACAGGAAGTTTAGTTAACTTTTTATTACAAATAAAAACACAAAAATTATGTTTTGTAATAGTAAAATAAATTTTTTAATACTGATTACTTTAACTTGTAGCTAATAAGACACTGACTTAAAAGGATTAATATGTTGGACAATAAAATAAGTTGCTGTGTATAAACATTTTAACAGTTGGAACAATATATATAAGCAACAAATATTAAATTGGCTTCATAAAAAGTATTAAATAACCCATTTAAACAGTGGTCTTTTTCTAATAAAATATATCACTATTTTTTAAACTAAAATGTATTTTACTTATGCGGTACAGCGCTCGAATTTGGACCTCGGTGGGCATGGGTTCGAATCCTACCGCCGGCACTAAAATGCGGGCCCACGTTCGGCTTCGCTAAAATGTCCACTGCTCAAAGATGTTTCTTGTAAGACATTCAAAGTAGCAAACATATAATAATAATAATTTGTATTGTAATTTTAGAAAATTAATTGCAATTGTATTTAAATTTATTGTTTAAATAAAAAACTTAATTTAACCATAACACGGGCTAAAACAAAAATATATTTGAAAATCACCATGTAATAGTTCTAACATTGATGTTATTTATTTTATTTTTTGTATAAAACTTAACATGTATAAGCATATTTAAATTTTAAAAAATATTTGTCTAAATCAATTGTTTCGTTAAAATTTAGATTACATAAAACTATATCACCATTTTAACCAAAAGCATACCAAAACACCTAAGCCAAGTGGTTACGAACACAAGCCATCTTATTTAATATGTTATATTTTGTAATAATTTTTACATAAAACAATTGATTAACCCTAAAAATTAGATATGTTTTGAATTTTAAAATATATTAGAAGTCATATTTTGTTGGTAATTTTATGTATTTTTTATTAGTTACAATATATATCTATAAAATTATATTTGTATTTTAATTATCACATAATATTGTACGTTTTATAATTAAAGTGACGGTTTTATTATATGTTATGTGATTGCTACAAATGTTTTAGTTTAATATCTACGTTTTCAACCCTGATTGGTTTAGGAGTTGTATATAATTTTCGACTTCAGCACAGCAAGTCACAAGTCTGATTGACAAAGGAGGATTAAAGCTTAAGAGTATCAACCTTACTTCCAAAAAAATCAATATTGCTAAAGAAACAACAATAACACGTCATTCGAGTAAAGTACAGCAAAACTGTTTGTAATTTTCAACTTCCATCTCTGTAAATAAGTACAAGTACAGCTTCAGGGTACTTAGAAAGCATCTTAGGGTATACGTACACCATGTGTAACCGTTGGGCAAAAGGGAAATAACCCTGACAAAATATCAGGTATCCATGTCAAACTTCGCAAACACTGGTACCATCGTACCATCCAGGAAATAAAGCTATTCTTCTACTTTTGGTAGGCTTATAAAATCATTGGAATCAACTGTTTGATATCGTGTACAATTATAGAAATAGTAAAAAGGTGACCGCATCACAAAGTAATAATAATATCTTTACAGTTGTAAATAACTACCTATAAATAAATTTAATTCCATCATCCACAAATGACCAAACTTACAATATGTGAATAATAGTCATTCGGACAAGACAAAACCATCGATTCCACAGTATTGATCACACCTGAATTTGTCAGGCTAAGAGGACCAGCAACAAGCGATAATTTGGATTGAGTCAAATCCACTACATATTTAAAAAAAATTGTTATTCATTCGTGTAGATCAAATAAAAAAATGTTGACTAAAGAACATTTAACAAAACAATGAACTTCACAAGTACCAATTAAACCTATTGGTCGCTGATTATTTAGCCAATCACATAAACCTAATTTCATTTTTATTGGTCAACCAATTTGTTAAAGAATTTTTCAACCAATCACCTATTCCTCACATCATTATTGGCTAATTGTTATTTATTATTGATCTTTTATTGTCCATTCATTTAAAGTGTTTTTATTTTGGTCGAGTTGTGTGATGCTTGTTGTATATTTATTGTCAAATGCAATATAGTCTCCCCATATTTTATGTTGTTCTTTATTGAAATAATTGTGAGTTCAAAGCATGATATACATTTGGAAATTATATGTAATATTATTATTATCATCAAGGCATTACTAACTTGCATAATTCAACCTAGATCAATGACTTTGTTAATGATACTAATGATTCCGATGACTTGTACATTTCCATGAATATTTTGGTTTAAAAGGGACAAATCCTAGACTTAATAATAATCGGTGCATTATCTCGAGTAATATTCACGGACTATTCAGGAAATAGCGTCACAAGTCATATTCTGCCTTGTTTGAGATGTGTGAATGGTGATTTTGTATTTACTATGAGAATGTACTCTGTCGATCACGGTGTTTAATTAATTTTTGTAAGAGTTTCGACCGAAAGTACATAAACCAGTTAAATGTGGCCTCTCTCCGTGTGGAGCAGACAGTGCTGTTCCTAAACAGGACTCTTTAGTAATAAAACTCAGTGATAGAGATAACTGTTGTCGCCTTCTTGTCAACGCAGTAACAACCTTGTAAAGCCTGAGTATTCATTGGGTCTGCGCCTGCTTATTTGGCACAGCCTTATTCACAGCTAATCTATATACTGCTAAAAGCCGTTCCATTATCCGCCACTTGTGGACGCGCAAAGTGCATCCTGAACTCAGATCTCGAACAATATAACTGGGCTTCTGTCTCACAGAAGTCATCTATCACTAAAAAACTTTGTTATTCTTCTACGTTTGTTATGATTATATAATTATTGGTGGTGTACAAGTATAGACACAACAGAGAGGTGACAACATCACCAACACTATTCTTTCCATCAGTTTAAATTAACCAATCAAATTCAACCTTCAATCTCATTGGTCGAAATACAATCAACTATTGTTGTCCGTTCAACGCCTATTTCAAACTTACACTCGCTATCCATGTGCCGAAAAGCGTTCAATTCGTCAAAATACGATCGGGTCGGTAGACCGATCTGATCCAACTGGCGAATGGGCGTAGACAAAGTGCTTGTCAAGCCGACACTAGTCATATGCACCGACGATCCATCGAAAGCGTCGTAATCACGATCTGGAACAGGAAATTGGATAGAATTAAACGAATAATAATATTTGATAAACTCGATTTGATTCTCTAAACAATAACAACAAAAGTTGGTGGCAAAGCCACCTCTTTATTAGTTCCAAGTTCTCGTAGCATCACGAATAATTCCCCTCAATTGTTCACGGTTTTCGGAGGCGAGCACAGATATGTCAGTCCAACCGACTTTGCCATTGTTTCCAAGATAAAGCCCCGGCCAAAATAGGGTGAAGATCATCCCAAACAGCGTCCATCCAAGTACGTTTCTGACCACCTTTCCTCTTCTTCCAATTGGCATTTGGACAAGCCAAAGTTACGGAATGTGAGATTGCATCAGGATTTTTACGAAGAACGTCACCAAACCAGCGCAATCTACGTTGTCGCGATACCAAGGAAGGAAGTTCATGGAATTGGAGATCATCTCGAATTTGGCGATTACTGATCTTTTTTGTCCAGTCTCTTGATATGGATAATGCAAAATGAGTGTTGTGCCAAATGTATCTGAGACATCTTGCCTCAAATTTGTTAAGCTTTATGATCTCAGACCCTGTAAGAGTCCAAGTTTCAGCTGCGTACAGAAGCACTGTGCAAACCAATGAAGAGAAAATGTTCATCTTTGTCTTTGGATTGATGTTTTTTCGTCTCCATAATGGATTAGCAAGTTTTCCAAACGCAGCAGCAGCTAAACAAATTCGACGATTTACTTCGTTAGATAAACCTCCGTCAGAAGAAATCGAAGAGCCCAGATACGTAAATTGCTTTACATTGGGAAGCACAACATCATTAATATAATCCTCGCATCAGGAGCCTGTGACGTCATGATGACTGATTTTTTGAGATTGATCTTCAGGCCATATTCACCGGAAACGATTACAAGAAAATCCAATGCTCTCTGTAGTTTATCTTCAATTTCTCTAAACAGTTAAACACTAAAGTATCGCCGCATGGGAATACAAGTCATTATAGTGAGAATTGCTGCAATTGTAGATTTATTAAAAAAAAAACGAAGTTGATTGGCATCCTTGTGATGGTGCCATTGTTGGTAAAGATTGACGAAGTTGCCTTACTTTTTATCCGGAGTTAAATCCCTCAACCCAGGGGTTACATATAGTATACACACCGTTATTAGTCCAGATAAACATACTCGAAATCTTCATCTTCGTATTGGAAACAGCCCGACAATTAGAAGCAGTTGCTTTAGTTGACAATGCTGAAACCAAATAATTCTCATCAATACGTTCGTAGTCCGAATATTCCACAAACGGCTGCTTTACACAACACAATAATACACATATATAAACGATAATCGTTAAGTATGTTTGTAGTATCATTGACAAAAAAATAAATAAAACATTTTCGGATTAGAAGAAGTGATAAATTATAGTTGTATTTCATTGGTGGATTAAATCACCAATCATTTAATGTTTTATTATTATTGGTTAAATTCTGACTAATCATTTTAGAGTTTATTTTTGATTATGTTTTAAAATGTTTTGGTCAAAGTGGCTAGTTTGAAATTTTTGGTACATTTTACGGTAATATTGTCCGGTTTATTCTATGCCAAATCTTGATCAGCCAGTAAAATGGAACTAGGTCAACTTTTATATTAAACACGTTCATTCATTTTGGTTGGTGACGTGGTCACCTCTTCATTATTTCCCATATTTATACATGTAGAACGATCGATTTCGATGGCTTCATAAGCGTAACAAATGTGGAGGAATAACAAAGTTTCTTGGCTGGTAGACAGCGTCTTTGTGAAGTCGCCACTGTTCGTAAAAATTGACAAGACCGCCTGATTTTTGTCAAGGTTATCTCCCTTAGCCCAAGGGCTATATATGGTATACGTATACCTTTAGATACCTTTTAAGTATCCTGGGTGTATGTTCGCACCCATCCGCCGTAGCGGAAGCCCAGTCATACCGCTGTGCACTCGGACCCTGCTGTTATTAGTCTAGATGCCTTGGAGCATCTAGTCCAGGATGCCCCACGTGGAGCACAAACAGTTAGGAATATCACCATCATTGGAAATTAAGACTTGGTGTAAGCATTACTCAAATACTCAGGATCATTAGCATCCCTAAACACGGCGTGACGTTAATATCATTTAAAAATTCATAATATTTATTTATGTTTCCTACTTTGAATGTTTTACAGGAAACGCGCATCTTTCAGCAGTAAACATTTAAGCAAAACCGAACGTGGGCCCGCATTTTAGTGGGCCGGTGGTGGGATTCGAACCCCAATACCCACCCAGGTCCAAATCGAGCGCTGTATCGCCAGACCGCCACAAATAAACTGAATAGATCTACAAAACGTATTACTTGTGGAGTATATTATTTATGTTACTAAAAATCAAATTGCGAAGAATTTTATTGGAACTATTATTAGTCTGGATGTATATTGGCACATAGTCCAGGATGCACCATCATTGGAAAGGGCGAGACTTTGCAAAAGCATTGCTCAATTGATCAGAATCGTGAGCTTCCTGTAGGTCATTAAACTGTCCACAACAATTGAGGAAAAAATCCATCTTAAGTCTGTAAACTCACTCGATCTACAGATTTCTTCGTCGGCACAAGTCGTCCCTTGGCATTTGCTTTCGATTTCTTCAGTTTCGACTTTGTAGAACAAGCCGAAACAACCAGTCCATCTGTCGCCATCGAACACGACGTTTGGGTAAGAACAACGACGGCAGATGATGAAGTCGGGTGACTAATCAAACGACTGAGGAAATTTGACCGTTTGGATGGATGGGCTGCGGTGGGAAAAATCAATAAATGTATTCAATTCAAATAATATACTACTTAATAAAAATGTAAGTAGTCAAGTAAAACATAATAAAAACAAACTTGTGTTTTGCTGATTTAATCGAATGCGATTCTGATTGACTCGATCGATTTCGCTTTGATCGTATTTTCGGTCGGGAATTGGTGGACCTAAACAAAAATGATGAAATAAGTATTCGAATCATTCTAGACTAGACCACTCGAACCAATACAAAAATGTTATGTTTTCTTGAAGGGATACTAATTATCCTGGGGGATTTGAGTAATACTTATAAAGCCTCAATTTCCAATAATGGTGATATTCCTAACGGTTCCTCTTCCATGCGGTTCAACCTAGAATAGGCTCCCACAAGCATCTAAACTAACATCACCAGGTACTGAGTGCATAGCGATACAAATGGGCATCCGCTACGGCGAGTGGGTTCAAGGATACATTCAGGATATTTAAAAGGTGTCTTAAGGCATATGTATACCATATGAAGCAGTTATAAATATATATATATATATATATATATATATATATATATATATATATATATTTCATTTCATTCATTTTGGTTGGTGACGTAGTCACCTCTTCATAATTTCCCATATTTATACGACATGTAGAACGATCGATCTCGATGGCTTGACAAGCGTAGACAAACGTGGAAGAATAACAAAGTTTCTTGGCTGGTAAACGGCATCCTTGTGACGTCGCCACTGTTCGCAAAGATTAACGAGGCCGCCTGATTTTTAATCAGGGTTATCTCCCTTAGCCCAAGGGCTACATATGGTATACGTATACCTTTAGATACCCTTTAAGTATCCTGGGTGTACGTTCGCACCCATCCGCCGTAGCGGAAGCCCAGTTATACCGCTGTGCACTCGGACCCTGCTGTTATTAGTCTAGATGCCTAGGGGCACCTAGTCCAGGATGCACCACGTGGAGGACTAACAGTCAGGAATATCACCATCATTAAAAATTGAGACTTTATAAGCATTACTCAAATCCTCAGGATCATATATGTATATATATATATTGAAAGTTGTAATTTAAATTACAACTAAACGATTCCATATGTTCGAACATGCAGCCAACATTTTTGTTTGATCCCCCCCCCATGAAACATTCATTTCAATGTGATCTTCCCAAATACTTCTTAGTCGAATTTTTGTGTTCCAGCCCAACCTTTCTTTTGCCATTTTCAATTGTCCATTTCAAAACCGTTCTTGCTGATATTTCGGGGGCGGTAAACGTAGAATTTGTCCAAGTAATTTCTTTCGTTTAATCGAAGATTGTAGCACTGTGCATTCGATCCTTGCTGTTATTAATCTAAATCCCTCCTATTGTAGAATAGTCAGGAATATCACCATCATTGGAAATGGTGAGACTTTGCATAGGCATTACTCAAATCGTACAAATCATTAGCATCCCAACGTCAACAAAACGTACCCAGATAAATGGAACTCGACGAAGTATCGTCGTAGACATGCGCCAAATCGTCGAAGACGTGTGCAGACGTTTTTGCCAACGGATTGTGTCTAACTTGAGCGTACAAATGTGCACAAGTGAATGGAGTTTCCTAAAATTAAACAATTGGGGTGTAGTGGGGGATAAACGTTACTGGAAGAATACGAGACATGTATCTGGTCAACCAGCCATTAGTAGTCTAGTGGTACAGCGCCGGAGTCGGACCTGGGTGGGTACGGGGCCAAATACGTGCCTTCGTTTGACTAAAAGGAATATCCTACCGTTCGAAGTTAGACAGAATGCTATCTTTAAATTCAGTTAACAATAAAAACAAATGTATGAACTCGGACATGGGTTCGAATCCCACCACTGGCACTCAAATGCGGGCCCACGTTCGGCTTCGCTAAAATGTCCACTGCTGAAAGATGCGTTTCTCGTAAAACATTCACAGTAGAAACATAAAATAATATCAGCGAACGCTATTCAAAGAATGGGAACACACCTATCGTCAGCCCCAAGACAAACATCTTACCAATAAGCTTCTCTGTTGTATTGTTAACAGATGTAGCGTGGCTGTCTAGTAGTACACCGCTGGATTCAAACTTGGATAAGCATGGGTTCGAGTGCGGGTCCTGGATTTGACTTTGCTAAACTATGTCCACTGCTAAAAAATGAGAAAAGGCCTCCAACAAAAACAATCAACTTTTCCCTTAAAATGTGTGTGCTCACGGGATGTTAATGGTTTTGAGGATTTGAGTAATGCTTATAAAGTTTCAATTTCCTGTGATGGTGGTATTCCTGACTATTCCTCATCCATATAGTGCTTCCTGGAATAGGTACCAATAGGAGTCTAAATTAATAACAACAGGGACCAATTGTACTGCCGTATAACTGGGCTTTCACTGGATTCCCGCTCAGTGAATAGGTGCTAGCATATACCCGAGATACTTAAAAGGTATATCAAGGTATCTATTCACCATATGTAGCCGGTTAAACTTGTCGATCCGTCAACCCTAAGGAAGATCGCCTCATCAATTTCCGTAAACATGGGCGTCGTTACAAGGAAGTGGTCAAAAAAACCTCATTTATTCCCCCCGACAAGTTCCATTCGCATAGGAATTTGAGAAGCTACGTTATGTTATGTTTGTTCTAATAAAAATCACATGGATAAAATAGTGAATGAAGCTCACCTGGCTTACCGTCGTCTGCAATTTGCAGTTTGCTTTCAAATTCGTCGGTTCGCCAACGCCTCCTTCGCCACTCTCGACATCATCATCAAATAAATTGCCGTAGTAAGGTGAAATACGACGAAGAGAAATGTCTTCTGTTTGTGTAAATGACAAAAAGGTGCATTCTTTATTGTCATTGATGTTTTGCATCGCCAAACCACATTAGCTTTCCTCTCTCTCTCTCTCTCATTCGCTTTCACTACACCTTTGGAATGCCAATGATCTTAAAGTTTGAGTAATGCTGTTAATAGTCTAGATGCTTATAGACACCACGTGGAAGAGGAACAGTCAGGACCAAGTGCACAGTGCTATAACCGGACTTCTGTTTAAGCGGGTAAATGCAGGCATGTACTGAGGGCACTTAAAAGGCATATGTATAGTGTATGTAACGATTGAATGATTGTATTAGTAGTAGTAGTAGTATTGTGGAATTCTGCCGATCCTAAAGATTCAAGTAATACTAATAAAGTTTCTACTTCCAACAATATTGATATTTCTAACTGGTAGTCCTCCACGTGGAGCATCCTGGACTAGATGCTGAAAGGCATCTAGACTAACAACAGCGGTATAACTGGGCTTCCGCTGCGGCGGGTGGGTGTAGGCATACACCAGGGGTAATTATTAGGTATCTTAATGTATATGTATACCATATGTAGCCGTTGTGATAAGGAGGATAAGCCCGACAAAAAGTTAGGCGGCCTCGTTAGGTGTGAATTAAACTTGGGGGGAGAAAAATGAATATTTCATTTATCCCTCAAACTTCAATTCGCATTCGATAACCTTTTCGTATAACAATTGGGGAAGCTATTCAAACTAATTTATGTTGTTGTTGCTATAACCAACATAGAAAAATGACAGTTTCTTGCCTGGTAGATGACATCTTTGTTCGTGAAGATTGACAAAACTGCCTGATTTTATGTCAGAATTATCTCCCTTAGCCCAAGGGCTACATATGGTATACTTATACCTTAAGATACCTTTTAAGTATCCTGGGAGTATGCATGCACTCACCCGCCAAAGCGGAAGCCGTTACACCGCTGTGCACTCGGTCCCTGCTGTTATTAGTCTAGATGTCTATAGGCACCTAGTCCAGGATGCACCACGTGGAGGACTAACAGTCAGGAATATTGCAATTACTGGAAATTGAAACTTTGTAAACATTACTCAAATCCTCAAAGTCATTAGCATCTCCAAATAAGAAGCCAATCAATATAAACCAATCAAATTCAATCTTCAATTTGATTGGTTAAAACTACACTTTCGTCATTAAAAAAGAAACGATCATTAGCATTACATAATAAATGCTATGTGGTAGCCTCATTAAAGTTTGCTAACAACAACCAAGTCGCTACATCGTCCAACCTACCGCCAACCTTCGTCGTATTGTCCCTATTTGTTGGCGTTGTGGGCAAACAAAGTGCTGGAGAAGTGCGATTTTGGTTGTAAAAATTCATGACACTGGCGTAAAAGCCATCTGAGTCAACCGTCGTCACATCGCCGCACAATGACGAGTAGTAGGCGTCCGAATCCTGATGAGGAACGTCGTTGTCACTGGAGGACTGGTCGAAACCAACAAAGGTGCCGTCAATCGATGGGCTGAATAGACGTCCGAGTTGACCTTGAAAATAAAATTGGATCAATAAGTCAATGGGCAATGACAAAACGGTCATCACGTGAGACCACCCTCATCACCGCCATTCTACGGGCATTCGTCGTCTAGCGGTACAATACTCGACTCGAATATGGGCTCCACACCCACCACCGGCAGTAAATGCAGACCCACTGCTCAAAAGATGCTTTATTCGTCAACACATTTTCAACTGTTGGCCATAGAACATGCAAGCAGTAGCAGCCGAAATAAAAGAATAAGTCAAATATACACGAAATTGTTAGTGGCGCGATCGCTTATTCATGATTTCGATATTCTTTAAACCATCATTAAAATAGTTAAGTGTATTCCATTCACCTATAAGGGATGCTAATGATCCTGAGGATTTGAGTAATGCTTATAAAGTCTCAATTTCCAATGATGGTGATATTCCTGACTGTTAGTCCTCCACGTGGTGCATCCTGGACTAGGTGCCCCTAGGCATCTAGACTAATAACAGCAGGGTCCGAGTGCACAGCGGTATAACTGGGCTTCCGCTACGGCGGGTGGGTGCGAACATACACCCAGAGTACTTAAAAGGTATCTAAAGGTATACGTATACCATATGTAGCCCTTGGGCTAAGGCAGATAACCCTGACAAAAAATCAGGTGGCCTCGTCAATCTTTGCAAACAGTGGCGACGTCACAAGGATGCCGTCTACCTGCAAATAAACTTTGTTATTCTTCCACGTTTGTCTACGCTTGTCAAGCCATCGAGATCGATCGTTCTACATGTCGTATAAATATGGGAAATAATGAAGAGGTGACCACGTCACCAACCAAAAAAAAAAAAAAAAATTCACCTATAGGCGTAGAAAACTTGGATTTTCATTTGCTCAGTTTGACCAAAGTTGTTTAAGACGTAAATTGTTTCGCTCTCCATCTTGTATTGAACATAACTCTTTCATAACTTATAAAACTAACTATTTCCAATTATTTGTAGCACACTCGTAAGAGAAAGACAACTAAAATGGATTAGCCTTGTTTTACGAAAATTCTTCACTCGTCCGGCTCCAGTACCGATAGAATCCATCTGGATGGAAAACAAGACCGGATAGTCAACGGATATTGTAGCACGCAAACTCAGTCCGTTTACTTATGCTAAACCCTTCCCCCCGTTCTAATGAATTAGCTAATTGGGCAGTTAATAAAAATCATTGGAGGAATTTAAGTTGGAATATAATTAACATGTAAAATCACCGTACCTCAAATGTCGTTTATTGAGTACAGGGGGCTTTTAGTAATTTGAACTGCCCTAGGCAATAATAACCGGTGGAAAATATTTACCTCTGATAGCGATAATTATTACTATTTTAAAATTTGCAGAAATTCAAAATGTATTTTTGTGTAAAAAACAAAACAAAAAGCACTTACATCAGATGACGTTTCAACCGTACTGTACATAACAGGAACGGGAGGTAGTTCACAGTTTCGATACGAATTATTTTCTTGCCTAGAGGTTAGATAAAAAAGATAGAAATAAAACATCAATAAAATCGGTATGTACAATCCAAAATGCATTTTAATATTCCTTGTGATTGGCTACATTGATCTTTATAAATATACAATGCTAATGATCCACGAGGATTTGAGTAATGCTTATAAAGTCTCAATTTCCCATGATAGTAATATTCCTGACTGTTGTCCTCCACGTGGTGCATCCTGAACTAAGTGCTGAAAGGCACCAAGACTAATAACAGCAGGGACCGAGTACACAGTGGTGAAATTGGGCTATCACTTCCGCGGATGGGTGTAAGTATACACCCAGAGTACTTAAAAGGTATCTTAAGGTATACGTATACCATATGTAGTCCTTGGGCTAAGGGAGATAATCCCGACAAAAATCAAGCAGCCTCGTCAATATTTGCGAACAAGGATACCGTCTACTAGCCAAGAAACTTCGTTATTCTTCTACACGTTTGTTACGCTTACCAAGCCATTGAAGTCGATCATTTGCTATGCCTTATAAATATGGAGAATAATGAACAGGTGATCACGTCACCAACTAAAATGAATGAATGAAAAAAATTAAACGATCTATTGCCAAGTCTTGAAGTACAACAAACTTTCCTGGCAAATAAGGGACATTCTTGTAATAATGCCATTGTTCATAGATATTGACTACGTTGATTAATTTTTTAGGGTCATTTTCAATTGCCCACCAGTTACATATAGTATATGTATACCACAAATTACATTTGAAGTGCTCTGGGCGTATGCTTGCACTCATCCATCAAAGCGGAATCTTAGTTATAGCGCTGTGCACTCGGTCCCCGCTGCGTTAGTTTAAGATGCACCTAATCCATAATGTACGACGTAGAGGTGAAAGTTAGGAATATCACTATCATGCATTTCTCAAATCCTTCACATGATTACAAAACGAACCCATTATATTTTAACCCTAAATGCAGAGCTCTTTCCGATGAGCCAGTGTCGTCTTAGGCTAAAATAGACGAAAAACGCAATTTACCTCAAATGCGTAGTAATATTAAGCTCTGCACGTCCCAATGACTCCCGATTGAAATCAACGCCTGGTTGTTTGTTCAAATCCACATCATGTGCAGTTTTCCCCAAGTCACTGGAACTATCTTTCGATATTGCGTGAAATAAGGATGCTGGAAGATGGGGATGATAATTGGAATTATTTTTTTCTGTGTACTATTTAAAAAAAAGAAAAATTGTTGGTTGTGTGTAATCCGATAGTGACAAATGCAACAAAAACAAAACAATTACCAACAAATTCATTAATTACAAAATATAATTAAATTTTCCGTACCAACCTCCCCTAATATAGATTACTGCAGAAATGTTAGCAATTATTACTGTAACAAAACTGTAAAGTTCTCAATAATAACAAAAATAATATTAAAAGTTTTAACAAAACTGTATCTGAAATAGAGCAGATGTAAATGATCAACTTTTATTCAATCAAATAACTGCACACAATACACGTACAAGTAAAAAAATAATAAAACTGTGCTTAAACCTATCAACCAAAACAAATAACCTAATATACCAATGCAAGTTGTCCTATGCTTTTCTTAAAGCATAACCTTAGAAATCAATAAAAAGCAATGTTTTAAGTGTATAGATTGCAAGATATACACCCAAGTGTTGACAACCTTACCAAAATGGAGTTAAAACTAAGCTAACAATCTAATGATTTAACACTCGAAAAGAATTCATTAGTTACAATAAAATTATTACATATTATTTAGGACTAACCTGGTAATTTGTAGTGTCAACGTTCTCATTAACCAATTCTTTGTTTAAACAATTAACACCAAATCTTAAAATTATACGTAAAAATGAATTACTTTTGTTTCCCCCAGCACAAACAGAGTAATAGAAATACGGGTGCTAACAAAAAAATACAAAATGACTCAAACATTGTCAATGCTATTTAAATGCTTTTCACCAACGAACACGAGCGCAAAAAATTATGTCTTCAAATTCATTACATTTATAATCAATAAATCTGAAATAAGTACATCATGTAAATAAATGAACAATATTCCATATACAATTATAATTTTCAAAACAAGTAATACTTTTAATAATCTCGTAAAATTAAACGACTAACTTAAAAGTTAATCATCATATGTATTGTAATTAATAATAAATAATTTAATAAAACGTAATAAAAACGCTTAAAATTAAAGCATTAAAGTGTACTCAACGAACAAAGATTTCACTTTTTCATGCCCAAAAATTATCAAGTACAATCACTAATGATTAAACTTTAATTTTTCACAATTTTCATAAAATAAAAGTTCGAAATAATCATCTACTGAAAATTTCAAGCGCTAACAAACCTCCGATAAGACAAAAACCCACGTTTGAAGCTATATTTAAAAAGCACAGCAAAGTCACAATATATTTACTGTGTATAAAACATTATAAAACAACATCAATTATTTAATAATTATAATGTGAAAACAATACAAATTAAAAATTTAAACAGAATTAATTAGAAAATATATAATTAATCCTATAATTATAAGCCAAAAATAATAATGTAATAAAAAAATTATTAATAAATAAATTATATATATATATTATTAATTTAAAAATATAGTTATGTGTTATATTAATTATTTCATTATTTACTCGTTGTTTATTTCCTCCAGTTAAAAGGTTATTTCTTAGAAAGCACGTTTTTTATATGATAACTTTTGTGATTTTATTTAATATTTAGACAGTACTTGATTAAATTTTTCTAAAAATATTATATGCTTATTTTCAGAATTAATTTTTGTTCAGATTTATTTTATTATTGTGCATAATATTTATTGAACTGTTATATTACGTAGTTTTTCTGATTAACATTATATTTTTCGTTCCTTAATATTGGTACAATGTATGTTAATTTGAGTTTTTTAAATTGTTATTTTAATATTTGGAATATTTATAATTTAATTTAAACTTAATTTACATGCTATTTAGTATGAATGATCATTTATATATATATATATATATATATATATATATATATATTATATATATTCTTGTTATAAATTGGGTGTATTTACTTTAATTTTAGTTTTTTTATTAAAATGGAATCTGGTCAACCGATTGAAAAAACAAAATCACAACTGAAAAAAGATGCCAAACGAGAAAAGAAGATGACAAAATTTGAAGCCAAAAAAGAAAAACTTGCTAGTGAAACTGTTAAGGTAAATTTTATTAGTAATGTTTTATTTGTTTTCAGTCAGTAAAAGTAGAGAAAGAAAAAACCAAAAAGGTTCAAAATATTTACGCACCTGAAGTGGATTCTTACGGCAAGAAAGGTTTTATTATAATTTTTTAATATTTTTAATTCAGTTGTTTCAAACACAATGCCTGAAACTTATTCACCAAAATATGTTGAAGCATTTTGGTATGATTGGTGGGAAAAATCAAACTTTTTTAGACCAGAATATCAGGTGCCTATTTTTGAGTGTCTTATAAATTTATTTCATTTCTATAACCGATTTATTGATATAATTATTTGAATAATGGTATTTTTATAACTTTTAGTTTAACCGTTTTATTTACATTTCAGACTATTCAACAATTTTACTAGTCCATTTTTTTATACTGACAATTTTAAAAGAATTATTTTTATTTATACTATAATTGTTTTTTTTACCGAATGCACTGTTTCTATTGTAGTTTAAAAATTCAGAAAACTTTGTCATGGTTATCCCACCGCCAAATGTAACCGGTGTTTTGCATTTGGGTCACGCTTTAACTAATAGCATTGAAGATGCAATTACTCGGTGGAATAGAATGACTGGCAAACGTACTTTATGGGTTCCTGGATGCGATCATGCTGGTATTGCCACTCAAGTAGGTACTTTGATTGCATTAATTTTAATATTTATGTTAATTTTGCTGAAGGGCTGAAGCGAATTTTACGTTTTTTTTAAAAACCGTAATTAAGAAAGTGCGAATGTTTGAAGATATCCGTAACATTTTCATTTTGGTACTTTTAATTAAATTACTAGTTTTGCTTTACAAAGCATTTATAGATAAAAATTTAAATTGAAAAGGGATATTTTAGCGCCAGCGGTTTATCCGAGTACAAAGCGGTATAACTGGGCTTCCGCTGCAATGGGTGCGTGCGAGCATACACCTAGGATACTTAAAAAGTCTCGTCAATCTTTACGAACAGTAGCGACGTCATAAGGATGCCGTCTATTGGGAAATAAAAGTGGTTTTTATTGTACATTTACTATTCTTCTACGTTTGTTACGCTTATCAAGCTATCGAAGTCCATTGTTTTATAGTGTTTTATGAAGAAGTAATTACGCGTCATTAACGAAACTATTGATCATTTTTTTCGTTTCAGGTTGTTGTCGAAAAGAAATTGTGGCGAGAGAAAAAATTGACAAAATACGATCTTGGACGTGAAACATTTGTGGATGAAGTGTGGAAATGGAAACACGAGTAAGCAAGAGAGCATTGTGTATGCCTCAAAATAGTTCATTTTTCTAACAACGAACCGTATCCATATTTATTATTTGTGTATTTGCAGAAAAGGTGATCACATTGTCAATCAGCTTAAAGCTTTGGGCAGCTCGTGCGACTGGTCGCGCTTTCGTTTTACCATGGACCCGTCCATGTCCAAAGCTGTAACCGAAGCTTTTGTTCGACTGCACGATGCCAATCTTATTTATCGCAGTTTGAGACTTGTCAATTGGTCGTGTACCTTGCAGTCAGCTATATCGGACATTGAAGTGACAAAGTTCGAAGTTGGAGGACGAACGCTTATTAGCGTGCCGGGCTATGCGAAGCCGATTGCTTTTGGAGTTATTGTTTCATTTGCTTATCCTATTGTTTCGGGTGAGTTGTTGATTTGTATCACTTTTATTATGTTTACCAAGTGGTTGGGTTTAAGCAAACACTCAGGTATATTAAGTAATGCTTATAAAATTTTAAATTCCAATGATGGTGATATGGAGAAGTGGTTCTACTACAAACTTGTTGTTAAAGTTTACATAAACCTTTAAGTCAATTTTGACAAAATATCAGACGTGTTTTGTAATTTTTGTCAGAAAAGTTCAGTTTGTTGGTCGGATAATTTTGTTCGTTACGGATACGAAACTGTTAGATGCTGTCATTTCATATACTGCAGTAGTCACATTAGGATTGTCAAAAATGTAATCGGTTGCCTTTGATAAATGCGATAGGATTATAAGTGATATTTATTTAGATAGTTGTAATGTATTACTTGACAGGCTACTCCGTTCTTAATGACGATAATTTTTTAAGTAGTCTCATCTCATAAACACATTTAGTGCCGGTGGTAGGATTAGAATCCATCCAAGTTCAAGTCCAGAGCTGTGGGATGCTCGTGATCCTGAGGATTTGAGTAATGCTTATAAAGTCTCAATTTCCAATGATGGTGATATTCCTGACTGTTAGTCCTCCATGTGGTGCATCCAGGATTAGGTGCCCCTAGGCATCTAGACTAATAACAGCAGGGTCCGAGTGCACAGCGGTATAACTGGGCTTCCGCTACAGCGGGTGGGTGCGAACATACACCCAGGATACTTAAAAGGTATCTAAAGGTATACGTATATCATATGTAGCCCTTCGGCTAAGGGAGATAACCCTGACAAAAAATCAAGCGGCCTCGTCAATCTTTGCGAACAGTGGCGACGTCACAAGGATGCCGTCTACCAGCCAAGAAACTTTGTTATTCTTCCACGTTTGTCTACGCTTGTCAAGCCATCGAAATCGATTGTTGTACATGTCGCATAAATATGGGAAATAATGAAGAGGTTACCACGTGATCACCAACTAAAATGAAATGAAATGAATGTGCCATTAGATCAGGTCTGAACATTTATTACATTTCTTATTTGGGCAAATTTTTAACTTATTTTTCAGCTTTTCCTTCCTTCATTAGGAGTTACTATTTATAGTCAATTTTCTCCATTTGGTTAATTATGTCCATTAAATAGTTTAATACGTAGGATTTTTCCTGCCGCTAATCCGCCTCCTTTATCCAGGCTTGGGACTGGCAAGATCGGTTTATTTTTTATCCTCTCTAGGCAGACTTAGTTACTTGACAACATTTCTAAAGTATCAAAAATAAAGTGTATGCGTGTTTATATAAATATCAACTAGTGTTCTTCGGTGCTTACATTGTAGGAATTGCGTATCTCTAGATGACCTAATATCTAAATGTATTGCTTGTAACTTAATCAGTTATTAATACTACTACTATTAACCACTTCCAAATAGTATACCAGTTGACTACATTAATATTTGTACAGTACATTAAATTTATTATTATTATGACACAGTCCTTGAACTTTAAAATAGGCATGGGGCAACATAAATGATTCCGTGTGTCTTCGAACAATTTGCCAACATTTTTGTTTGATGCCCCCCCATGAGACATTCATTTCAATTAAATCTTTCCGAATAATAAAATTATTAATCCATTTTTCTGTAGTCTACTCCCCAACCTTTCTTTTGCCATCATCCATTGTTTATTGCAAAACCGTTTTTGCTGATATTTCGGCCGCCGTAAACCTATACCAAGTAATTTTCTTTTCGGATTTTCACTCAACCCTGTTGTCACTTTTTTGCCATTATTTGTATAGCTAGCTTACCACCCTCCTTCTTTATCCAGACCCGAGACTACCTGGTCTTCTCTGGGCGAATTTATCACCGTAATGCTAACGATATTGTTCTTGATGTAATCAGAGAACGACACGACAAAAGAAGAAATCGTCGTTGCTACAACACGTTTGGAAACGATGTTGGGCGATACAGGCGTCGCTGTGCATCCAAACGATTCGCGCTACTCACATCTCATTGGTCGGTCAATTCGCCATCCCCTCATTCCCAACCGACTGATTCCTATTGTGGCCGATACTTTTGTCGATCCAACTTTTGGAACTGGTGCCGTCAAATTGACGCCATCCCACGATCACAATGATTGGGAAATAGCCAAGAGACATGGACTGCCTGCCATTTCTATTATCGATTCCAAGGGACTGATTACAGATGTGGCTGGATCAAAGTTTGCAGGTGTGTTTGCTGTTGTTTTTTATCAGTTCGCTAAGTTTTGGGTTGAGAATGCCTGTATGCACAGTTACAGTTGTAGGTTCTAGAAACTGGGCTCTTTGGAAGCGTTAATTAGAACTATCGTGTGTGAACGATTCTGGGCGCTGATGGATGCGGTATTGAGTAAATTAATTATTAATTTGGATGATGCTATTGATCTTAAGGATTTGAGTACAACAACAAAGTTGGTGGGATGCTAATGATCCCGACGATTTGAGTAATGCTTATAAAGTCTCAATTTCCAATGATGGTGATATTCCTGACTGTTAGTCCTCCACGTGGTGCATCCTGGACTAGGTGCCCCTAGGCATCTAGACTAATAACAGCAGGGTCCGAGTGCACAGCGGTATAACTGGGCTTTCGCTACGGCGGGTGGGTGTAGGCATACACCAGGGGTAATTAATAGGTATCTTAATGTATATGCATACCATATGTAGCCGTTGGGATAAGGGAGAACCCTGACAAAAAATCAGGCGGCCTCGTCAATTTTTACGAACAGTGGCGACGTCACAAGGATGCCGTCTACCAGCCAAGAAACTTTGTTATTCTTCTACGTTTGTCTACGCTTGTCAAGCCATCGAGATCGATCGTTCTACATGTCGTATAAATATGGGAAATAATGAAGAGGTGATCACGTCACCAACCAAAATGAATGAAATGAAAACAAAGTTGGTGGCAAAGCCACCTCTTTATTAGTTACAAGATTTCAAAGCATTACGAATAATTCCTCTCTATTGTTCACGGTTTTCGGAGGCGAGCACAGATATGTCAGTCCAACCGACTTTGCCATTGTTTCCAAGATAAAATCTCAGCTAAAATAGGGTGAAGATTGTCCCGAACAACGTCCATCCAAGCATTTGGACAAGCCAAAGTTACAGAACTTGAGATTGCATCAGGATTTTTACGAAGAACGTCATCAAACCAGCGCAATCTACGTTGTCGCGATACCAAGGAAGGAAGTTCATGGAATTGGAGGTCATCTCGAATTTGGCGGTTACTGATTTTTTTGTCCAGTCCCTTGATACGGATGATGCAATATGGGTGTTGTGCCAAATGTATCTGAGACATCTTGCCTCAAATTTGTTGAGCTTCATGATCTCTGACTCCGCAAGAGTCTAGGTTTTAGCTGAGTACAGAAGCACTGTGCGAACCAATGAATAGGAAATGTTAATCTATTATTATTATTTATGGTTATTGGCTTAGATATTTCAGTAGAAGTAGCTTTCAGCACACAAAACATATGTACAATTATAAAAATACAATTACTCCTTGCCGCCGATTTACTTCGTTAGATGAACCTCCGTCAGAAGTAATCGAAGAGCCCAGATACGTAAATTGCTTTACATTGGCAAGCACAACATCATTTAATATAATCCTCGCATCAAGAGCCTGTGATGTCATGATGACTGATTTTTTGGGATTGATCTTCAGGCCATATTCACCAGAAAAACAATATATCTAGGCTTCTGTTTTAGAGAATGGGTGTAAACATACAGCCAGGATACCTAAAAGGTATCTTAAAGTGTACATATACCACATGTAGCCATTGGGCTAAGGGAAATAATTCGGACAAATAGTTGGGCGTTTTCGTCAATCTTTGCAAACGATGGCGCCGTCACAAGAATGCCGAGCAAGAAAAGTTGGTTTTGTCAAGCTATTGGATTTGATCGCCTAATATTCTGCATAAATTTGGAAAATAATGAAGAAGTGACCACATCACCAACCATAATAAATGAATAAGACAATGCAAAATACACAGACCTTTTGTGGAGTCAGTACAACCAAGTGGAACACACAACTATTGGTCTATAAAAGCATAACATAAGTAGGTGGCAAAGTCATCTCTTCATTAACTCCAAGTTTTAATAGCTTCTCAAATTTTTATACGAAAAGGTTGTGAAATGCGAATTGAACTTGGTGGGATAAATGAAGTTTTGTTGGCTAGAAAATCGCTTCATTGCGACGACGCCAGTGTTCACAGGAATTGACGAGGTTAACGTCGGTTGATAGATCCATAAACCTAACCTGTTACAGATGGTAAATGGTTACCTTGAGATACCTTTTAAGCATTTTGGATGTATACTAGCACTTATTCACTAAACGAGAATTTGGTGAAAACCTTGTTATACCACTGCGCACGTAGTCTCTGCTGTTGTTAGTCTAGATGCCTGTAGGCACCTAGTCCAGTATTCACCACGTGGAGGATGAACAGTCAGGAATATCACCATCATCATCATCGGGGATAAACATTCCCCACCGGTTATTATCACTCAGGGTAGTCCAACAAAAACTAAAGCGTCTGTAAAAACGTCAACTTTTGTAGTGTGTACTCACTTGAGGTGTACTGACATTAAATATCACCATCATTGGAAATTGAGACTGTATAAGCATGACTCAGAACCTCTGGATCATGATAATAAGACTATTCAACGTCATTGTACTTAAAGTTATCAACATTGAATATTCAGCTTCCTGTCAACTTTTATTTATCACTGTTATGATAATTATGCTGTTACTTCTCTGTTGTGGTTTTATGAACTAATATAATCTTGTTTTTCTCTAAATAATACTATTTTCTCAACCGGGTTTGGTATTATTTCGATTATTTTATAAAAACATGAAACGCCAAAGGTATGAAACGTTTCGACGCCCGCGAAGCCGTTCGTCAAGCTCTCGACGAATTGGGTTTGTACCGTGGCGAACAAGACAATCCTATGGTGGTGCCCATGTGTTCGCGAAGCAAGGATATTATTGAACCGTTGCTCAAGCCCCAGTGGTATTTGCGCTGCGATCAAATGGCCAAAGAAGCGGTTGAAGCGGTACGTTTGATTTGTCAAAATAACACTGACCAATAGCGATAAAGGCATTCGGTGATTGGCTGAACACGAAACAACCAATTATATTTCTCTATATTTTTATAGTTGTTTTTTTGCTAAATGTTTAACATTTTGACATGATTTAGGATATTAATGGATACGAGTGTACTCGGAATGCATTCATATGTACAAGTGATATTTCTGACTTTGTACGTTCACGTGGTGCATACGAGACTAGGACTAAAATGAAGGTTTGCGGAATTAGGAATATTACGTTTATTTTATTTATATGTGTTATGAATCAGCAGTGTCAATAAAATGTGTTTTTACTTTTTTTGAAGGTTGAGAAAGGCGATTTGAAAATAATTCCCAATTTCCACACTCGTACGTGGAATTCGTGGCTCAAAGACTGTCACGATTGGTGCATATCGAGGCAACTTTGGTGGGGTCACCGAATCCCTGCCTATCACGTCTCCATTCGACGTCCTGGTCAGGACACGTTTGACGTTCTTGATGTACGTTGTGTGTGTGTGTGTGAAACGAAATAGCTTATGTTGCGCAATCGTTGAATAACTAATACAACAGTTTAATCATTTCTAACACAATAAGAGAAAGACGACTAAAATGGATTGGCCATGTTTTACAAAAGTTGTCTACTCATCCAGCCAGATTATTGATGGAAGCTCAACCATTACCTGGACGAAAAACAAAACCGGATGGTCAGCAGACATTATAGCACATGAACTCAGTCCTTTTATTTCTGCTAAGCCCCTTCCTGTTCAAATCAATCATTTAATTGGGCGTCCGTTTGCAATAAATAGAGATCACTGGAGAGATGTAACGAACATTTAAAGTCAGCAACTTCTCAAGTGTCCTTCGTTAAGTACAGGTTTTTGATAATTTGGACTATTTTGGGTGATAATAATAATAAGAGCAATACAGCAAAAATTGGGTTATTTAGATACACTGATTAAGTTACAAGCAATACACTAAGATATTAGGTCATCTAGAGATACGCAATTCCTACAATGTAAGCACCGAAGAAACATTAGTTGATATTTATATAAACACGCATACACTTTATTTTTGATACTTTAGAAATGTTGTCAAGTAACTAACTCTGCCTAGAGAGGATAAAAAATAAACCGATCTTGCCAGTCCCAAGCCTGGCTAAAGGAGGCTGGTTTGCCGCAGGAAAGGCTTCTTGCAGTAAAGATCGTACGTATTAAATTATTCGATAGGCATGATTAACCAAATGGAGAAAAGTGACCGCACATAGCAACTCGTCATGAAGGAGGGAAAATCTATTGAATAAGTTGAAAATTTGAGCACGGTTTAACAGCAGGTTTACCTACATCAAGGTACAACCTTGCCATTAAAGTGTTTTTTGCTTTGTGTAGTAAGTGGTTGCACTATTTGCATTTCAGCCCATTGAAAATACTTCATGGATCGCCGGTAGGACATTGGACGAGGCTATGGACCGCTGTTGCCAGCGCTTCAACTGTACCCCCGATAACATCGAGCTGGTTCAGGACGAAGATGTACTTGATACGTGGTTTTCGTCACAGCTTTTCCCCTTTTCCGTTTTTGGTTGGCCCGATTGTAGCGCCGATTTCAATGCATTTTATCCGGGAACGCTACTCGAAACGGGTCACGATATTTTGTTCTTTTGGGTAGCTCGTATGGTTATGATTGGCTTGAAATTGACTAATCGACTGCCTTTTGACACTGTCTATTTGCATGCAATGGTTCGCGATGCTCATGGCAAGAAGATGAGCAAATCGTTGGGAAATGCACTCGATCCAATTGATGTCATTGAAGGCATTAGTTTGGCTGGTATGTTTACTTGTGTGTTGATTGGCTGACAGGCGGCTAATCAGAATCGGTGATTGGTTAAATGTAGAACATCCAATAAGAATAATTTATACTTTTATAGATTGGTCTTGTGCAAAATGTTTTAATATTATTATTACTGACTATGTACATTGTCACCGAATATTCTGAATAACAACGTTGTCCATTTTTGCGAATAGTGGCACCGTCACAAAGATGATGTCTATTAGCTAAGAAAATTTGTTCTTCTACATTTGCCATGTTTATCAAACCATTGAAGTTGATTGTTCAATGTACCGTGCAAATATAGAAATAAATGAAACGAAACAATTTAAATATACCTTTCATTTTTCTTCCAGATTTACAGAAAAAACTAGAGCTGGGCAACTTGGATGTCTCCGAGTTAACTCGTGCTCGTCAAGCCCAGTCACGCGACTTTCCCAAGGGCATTCCCGAGTGCGGAACCGACGCGTTGCGGTTCGCCTTGTGCTCGTACACGACCCAAGGCAGAAGTATCAATTTGGATATTTTGCGCGTCCAAGGATATCGATTCTTTTGCAATAAACTGTGGAATGCTACGCGGTAGGTGGTGTTGAATAGCTTTTATTCCATTTTGGTTGGTGACATGATCACCTCTTCATTGTTTTCTCTATTTATACGGCATATAAAAAGATTGACTTTGATGGCTACATATGGTAGACGTATACCTTAAGATACCTTTTAAATATTATGGGTGTATGTTGCACCCACCCGTCAAAGCGAAGTCCAGTTATACCGCTTGTGCATTCGGTCCCTGCTGTTATTAGTCTAGATACCTTTCAGCACCTAGTCCAGGATACACCACATAGAAGATGAACAATCAGGAATATCACCATCATTGGAAATTGAGACTTTATAACCATTACTCAAATCCTCGTGGATCATTGCCATCTAACAAAGAGCAGACAACCTTAGCAGTCACAAGTGCCGTTTCTTCGCGTGATACATTCTCGGTTAGATGTCCAGCGGGGACCGAGTGCAACTGGACTTCTACTTCGGTGCGTCGGTGCAAGCACGCATCCACGAGTACTTAAAAGGCTGTCTTGTCAAATCTTGCGATCAGTTGCACCGTCATAAGAACGCCCTCTATTAGCTGATCGGATTTGATCGATTTTTAACGCATTCATTTGGGATGCTAATGATCCTGAGGATTTGAGTAATGCTTATAAAGTCTCAATTTCCAATGATGGTGATATTCCTGACTGTTAGTCCTCCACGTGGTGCATCCTGGACTAGGTGCTCCTAGGCATCTAGACTAATAACAGCAGAGTCCGAGTGCACAGCGGTATAACTGGGCTTCCGCTACGGCGGGTGGGTGCGAACATACACCCAGGATACTTAAAAAGGTATCTAAATGTATACGTATATTATATGTAGCCCTTCGGCTAAGGGAGATAACCCTGACAAAAAATCAGGCGGCCTCAATCTTTGCGAACAGTGGCGACGTCACAAGGATCCCGTCTACCAGCCAAGAAACTTTGTTATCCTTCCACGTTTGTCTACGCTTGTCAAGCCATCGAAATCGATCGTTCTACATGTCGTATAAATATGGGAAATAATGAAGAGGTGACCACGTCACCAACCTAAATGAATGAATTCATGTATCGATTTGTCCTAATTTTCAAGCTACCTCCTCTATCACTGTTTGGACTTGTCAGTGTTTGTCCCTCCCAATCTGACCCAACTCCAACAGCATTTTGTCCGCTTGACACAAAATCCGCTCATTTCTGGCACCGATTTGTGGGTACTGTGTCGACTGGGTTATGCTATCGACCAGTGCAATACTGATTTGCAAAATTCCAACTGCCCACAGTTACCGCGGCCTGTTACAACTTTTGGCTTTACGAGCTATGTGATGTCTACTTGGTATGTTCAATTTGATTGACACCGCTGTTATCATTTTTTATGTTTGTGAATGGTTGTTTGTTGGGATAAATGAAATAATGATAATAATATTAATAACTAATTATTTATTAAATCTTTACTACTTTAAACGTTTTACAGGGAACACATTTCATCAGTGGATGTTTTAGCGAAGCCGAACGGGGGCCCCTATTTGGTGCCAGTGGTGGGGATGGAACCTAGGTTCGAATCGGGCGCTGTAAAGCTAGACTACTCCGCCACAATAACAATAGTTATAATAATAATAGTAATTATATGTTTATGTCGGTTGCCGATGTGAGCACCTCTTCGTTATTTTCTATATTTATACGGTATATAAAACGATCGACTTCGATGAATTGATAGACATAACAAAAGTAGATGAATAAAGAAGTTTTTTTGCCTGGTAGACGGCAGTCTTATGACGTCACCACTGTTCGCAAAGATTGACGAGGCCGCTTGATTTTTTGTCAGGGTTATCTCCCTTAGCCCAAGGGCTACATATGTTATACATATACCTTTAGATACCTTTTAAGTATCCTCGGTGTATGCTGTAGCGAAGTTTTACCACTGTGCAGTCGGTCCCTGCTGTTATTAGTCTAGATGCCTTTCAGCATCTAGTCCAGGATGCATCCCCTGGAGGACAAACGGTCTGGAATATTACTATCATGGGAAATTGAGACTTTATAAGCATTATTTAAATCCTCAGGATCATTAACATCCCAATAATAATAATAATAATAATTGTATAAGTGTTGTCTGTTTTCTGCAAACAAAACGCAGGAATACAGCAAACCAATTATTAAATTTGAAACTTCAAGTCAAAACGCGGTACAAATAGAACGAACCAAATTAGTGTCGGAGATCCTGTTGACGTGTTTCGATTGTGGACTGCGCTTATTGCATCCCATTATGCCCTTTCTAACCGAAGAATTGCACCAACGAATGCCCAAGTCGGTGGAATATCAACAGTCGTATCCGAGTTTGTGCATCGCTCCCTATCCATCGGCAGCTGATGTAAGTGACCTTGTTTATTTATTTCGCACCATTTTATTGAACTAAGCCGAAGAAGTGAAAGCAGCATGATTCCAATGACGGAGTTTGGCAAAATTCGGTTAGATTTTTAATTTTCGAAATTGTAATATACTATTATATAAAAAAATATTGTTGCTTCATGCTCTTAAAAGTAAACGGGTTTTGAAATAAATAATGGAGAGTTGTGAAATTAAAAACTATAGGTGAATCTCGAAAAAATACGTTGATTAAGAAGAAATAAGCTGTCCAATCGTTACATGTATATGGATTAATATTAATAGTTTTATTGTCCAGTTATTCATTGAACAATATTATTTTTATTGGTCAATTTTATTTTGGCAAATTACTCATTAACGTTATAACCAATTAACGATTTGTCAGATTATTACATGTGATTATTCTTATTGGTCGCCTATTAACCAATCATTATAATCAATTGTTTTCATGTTTTCTTTTAGGCCAAATGCTTGTCAAATCAGTCAGATGCCATTGAGTCAGTTTTTTCGTTGGCATTTGGCATTATACGCCGTCTTCGTGGCCTACGGTCCAAGTGCTGTTGGATGCCCGGTGTAAAGGCGAACAAATGCATCATTCAAGCTAAACTGTTAGCCCAACCGGACTTGTTGGAAAAATTAAATAAATTTGGGTTTGTGGCAGATTTGATTGAACCTTTGGCGCGATGCAATATCGTTCAGATAACTTCGAATCGAAGCCAAGGTTTCTGTAGTTTTGATAATGGCTTATTGTTACGTTTTCCTGATTTTACAATTTAGTTATTTAACATAGTGATTTATTTGTGACAGCGATGTCAAATGATGAGTTAAATGATTCGATGTAGCAATTGCGCTGGATGTATTACTTTTATTGTAACCGGATTCAGAGTAATCACGAATGCCCTGGTCCCGGGTGGAAACTCGCTATTGTACATCGGCGGGTCGAAGCTCACGATTATCCCTACTTGGGTTTACTCGGACGCACAGTTTCTGTCAGTGGAGAGACCTTCCTTGCTTTACCAGAGTGGTCTAGCGGTATAGTGCTCAACTTGAACGTGGGTAGGCATGGGTTCGAATCCCACCATTGGGCTCACGTTTGGCTCGACAATGTTTTTCGTAAAACATTTTCATGGATAAAAATAAGTAAAATAATATGTGTTCTGAAAGCTACTACTGAAGTATCTAAGCCAATAACTATAATAATAATAATAATAATAATGTTAAATAAACAGTAAGAGGACGTCATTCTAGCAAATAACAACAAAGAGGTGAAAGCGGCACAATTTCGATGACAGAGTTTTGAAAGACAGCTTCATTTTTAGAGTTGGGATTTTCAATGCGAAAAATTTTTAATGTAATTACATAGTGATAGGGTCTTGTAACATAATAATAGATGATTACATAATTAATTAGGTAACAATTAACCAATAATAGTAGTGTTTTCATTATACTTTCGTTGATTGGTTTAAAATTCGCTTAACAATTTACCAAAGTGATCGACCAATGAAAATACAGACACTTGTCAATTGGTTAATTATTCAACAACCAATAATACTAATCCAAACTTTTGTAGTTCATTTTTCTATCCAATGTTCTTTCTTTTTAACGCAAACAACATTGCATTTTATCCAGTCAATTCAGTTGGTTGTGTTGTAACGACCATCTCGACCAGCGAAGCTTTGTGGGGTTCGTCTGAAGCAACAATGAACACGGACGGCTACGAATCGGATTCGTCATTTTCCAATCAACCCGAGTCTAGTCCAAATGACGTTTGCCCTGTCCAATCGTGTCAACTCTATCTCGATCTGACCGGTTTAATTGATTATCAGGCCGAAATTGAACGTACTCGAACGCAATTGACAGATTTGAACGGTCAAATTGAACATATTCGCTGTGAGGTAGCCAATCCGGATTATGCCATCAAGGCCGTACCACAAAAGCAAATGGCAGATAAAGCCAAGGTTAGTTGATTGATAGTTCGTTGTGATTGGTTTGTTATATCATCATATCAAACTATATTATTACAAAACTCTTAAATTGCATTAAAAATGTGCAACAAGATACAACAGTAACAGTAAAAAAAACAACAACAACGTCGCATAATGCAAAGATAACATGGAACAACAAAACGATTTCCTGTGTTCAAACATTGTGTCAGCCAAGAGACATTCATTTCCCGAATGGTTTCTAGCCAACTTTTCTCTGGTCTACTCCCACCTTTCTTTTACCATTTTCAATCATCTATTTGAAAACCATTCTTGCTGGATTTTTGGGCGGTAAACGTAGAATATGACCAAGTAATTTTCTGCATCTAATGGTCACTTTTTTGTTGTTATTTGCCGGAATGGTATCTTCTAATTACTTCTGTAACAATATAGGCCACGTTGCTAACCGTGTGCTAACCTTCCTCCTTTATCCGGGCTTAGGACTGGCTAGAGTTAAATAATAATAATAACAATAATAGTCTAGCGGTATAGCGCTCGAATTCGGACCTCGGTGGGCATGGGTTCGAATCCCACCACCGGCACTAAAATGCGGGCCCACGTTCGGCTTCGCTAAAATGTCCACTGCTGAAATATTTTTTTTTTGGTTGGTGACGTGGTCACCTCTTCATTATTTTCCATATTTATACGACATGTAGAACGATCGATTTCGATGGCTTGACAAGCGTGGAAGAATAACAAAGTTTCTTGGCTGGTAGACGGCATCCTTGTGACGTCGCCACTGTTCGCAAAGATTGACGAGGCCGCCTGATTTTTTGTCAGGGTTATCTCCCTTAGCCGAAGGGCTACATATGATATACGTATACCTTTAGATACCTTTTAAGTATCCTGGGTGTATGTTCGCACCCACCCGCCGTAGCGGAAGCCCAGTTATACCGCTGTGCACTCGGACCCTGCTGTTATTAGTCTAGATGCCTAGGGGCACCTAGTCCAGGATGCACCACGTGGAGGACTAACAGTCAGGAATAGCACCATCATTGGAAATTGAGACTTTATAAGCATTACTCAAATCCTCAGGATCATTAGCATCCCACTGCTGAAATATGTTTCTTGTAAAACATTCAAAGTAGCAAGCATAAAATAAATAATAAATAAAATAGTAATAATAATAATAATAATAGTGACAATAACAATAATAGTAATAATAATAATATCTAATTTCTTTACATTTAGTTGCGCGATTTAGAAGAGGAAGTCGTTCGTTTGGAAGAAATGTTGACCAGTTTTACGCAACTGCACAATCATCCCGCTTTTTCATCATTATCATCAACTCCATCTACCTTGGATGCTTTTGTCGAAGCTTTGCATACATATTGCAAAGTATCGGCATCGGTCGATGCGCTCATGACCGATGTCAGAGATGTGCAGGCGAACATCGAATTTATATTGGGTAATCAGCTCCAAGGCGATTTGAAAGTAGGCTGTTATTGTCTGTACTACTACTATTGATAATAAGTAGTAGTGTTTTTACCCTTGTTTTTGGTTGCTGATGATTGGCGAGGATTTGAGTAATGCTTATAAAGTCTCCATTTCCAATGATGGTAATATCTTCCATATGGTGCATCCAGGACTGGGTACCCATAGCCATCAAGATTAACATAATAATAATAATAATAGTAAACTTCAATATTCTTTTACACTTATCAAGTCAATGCAGATATGGAACTAATGAAGAGGTGACTATGCGATGCCGTTGTTTGTCAGAATGATGTCCTCTTATTGTTTTATTAGCAGAGGCCAGGTTACTAACTTGGCGAGGATCAGGAATGATCCAATCTAGCCAGTCCCAAGTCTGGATGAAGGAGTAATAGTAGTCGTAGTAGCAGCAGTATGAATGAGTAGTAGTAGTACAATTCTACTGCAATCGGTTTCGTTCGAGGAGGGCTGTAGCGCAAACAACGGTACAATGTTTTGACGACAACGTGTGTTAAAGTCCATACGAGTGGAACGGTTGGCAGCGGGCTAAACTCAAAATTGAATGGACATAGTTTCGGGTTTGTAGCAAAGGCACTAAAAATTAATAAAAAATTTGGGATACCTGTCAAGTTGTTATATTGAATGGGTAGTGAATTACAAGCCGCGGTGTTCTATCGATACAGCATTCGATTTGGACCTGGCCTACATGGATTCGAATCCCACTACCGGTCCATTGAGATGCGGCCCCACGTTCGGCTTTGCTAACAATGTCCCCACTGCTGAAAGGCATGCGTTTTTCGTGCAAACATTAAAAAAATATGTACAATGATTTTGTAAGATTTAAAATATCTACTTGAATTATTTCGCAATGGAAAATTTAAATTGTTTTAATTTTTAATATATTTATTAAATTAATTAATAATAAACTTGTAAACAAAGAATTTTGCACCAAATATTTGATTGGTCAAATAAAAACAATTTAATAATTAACTTAGTACAATTTTAAAAATTCTTTGTTTGATACAACGAAAGATACCTAATTTAATGGATAAGGTCAATGTGGCTAGTTTAAAGATTTTGGTACATTTTTGTGATAATGTTGTCTAGTTTATTGTATCAATTTACATAGGATTACGTTAAATTTTGATCAGTCAATGAAATTAAATTATGTTGGAAACGGAGCGACATTTAGTAAATCTTGAAAATAGTAAGAGTTAAATATGTCTAAGATTGGTAACTGGAGCAGGATGCTACAAAGTATCACAGTGCTTCCATTTTCGAACGTTAACCGGTCGAAATTGCAATAATTGAAAGTATGTCTCCTTTATCGTATTGCAGCCTAGTACATGCGCACAGATCAAACAATGGCTTTCGTGGTCGACCAAACTCTTGTCAGCCAACGCCAACGGTGTTTTGGACAACAACGATGATTTTCGAAATTTGCTAGTTCATCAGCTGGACCAAAGCAATCATTATTTGATTCAGACGTCCAAACCCACTGTCGCTGATCTTATTGCACTACTGGTACTTACAAAACTCGATCAATTAGATCAACAACAATCGCCGAATATATCTCGATGGATTGAAAAAGTAAAACAATATTTTGAACAACATCCAGAGGTCCGTTTCTATTTTGTTTTCAGTAACGTTGTTGTAAAAGACGAAATGTACTCATGATGGTTCACATTGGCTGAAAGGCATGCTAGTGATTACAAAGTCTCAATTTCTAATTAATGGTAATATTTCCAATTGAGTAGGCCAAAACGCCTTCTAATACCCGATTCTGAAAATTTGAGGGGAAACATGAAATGGATGGTGAAGTAAAGGGGTATTTGTAACAAAAAATTGAACTTAAGACAAAATCAAGGTAGGCAGTGGAACAGTTAATAATTATGGAAAGCGAGAAAAAATATTAAATATACAAAAGTATTAATGAAACAAGTTACGCGTTTCAATGCAAAAACTACAATAATCATCAAAAAAGAAGGAGAGAGAAAAAGATTAATAACGCTCTTTACTGGACGTGTAGCATGACGCGCAGATTACGTTTCAAGTTATTTCAGTTTGGAACTTTATTTTACTGCTGTATTAGATTTTAAAGATTTTTTGTGTTTTATTAAATACTAATCAACTTTTTATCTTTTATTTAGATTCTTTCGCTTTTGAAATGAAATCATTATTAGTATTTGTATGTGAACAATTATAAATAAAATATTATATTTTGGACTTGTAGTCTTTTGTCTGTACGTAATATTTTTAATTACGATTTATCTTTATACATATTATACGGGAAAGGATAATACGTATTAAAATAATATATAAGTAATAAATATTAAGTAATATTTTTTTTAAGAATATTGGTTTTCTGCTGAACGTTGAGTAAGGCGCTATCTTAAATATTATTCTTTTTACTTTTGTACTTTCATTATTTTTGCATTTATGCTTCGCAACCGTTTTAGAGATTATTTTAACTGTTTCAATTGTCTGTAAGTTATCTTCTCCAATAACAGGATCAAAACTACTCAATAGTCCTTCTATTCCGAATGCACAAGTAATCCTTAGTCAACTTGCTCGGTTCAAGTATTCCTGTAGTGAGGATGGGATTTATTTCAGGGTATTCAAAAAATTCCATATATATTTGCATTCCACTCAAATCATCTTTACTCAATACAATGGTTATTATTGTTTATCATTTTTATCAACGATCTACTTTCAGTAGTTCAATCTAATATTCTCTATGCAGATGATGCTAAGATCTGGGTCTCTAACCCAGGCCGATATCTCTCACATCTATAAGTGGGGGCTTACAATTCTGTTTTCAATCTAGCTGAATGTAAACATATGTCTTGGAAACCATTGGGGAATGTCTTTACAATGGCCTATCGTCACTTCTAACCGATAAAATCGGTTAAGTCTATGAAGGATTCAGGTGCATTGGTGGACTCTGTATTAAAGTTCACGGCGTCACATAAGAGAAGTCCAAGCTTACTATCGAATAACTAAATTTTTCAATAAGAATCTAGGTAACTTGTCCCCACGGTGTGTTACTTTATATGCTTTACAACAGACCACATCAGGAATACTATGCTCAGGTTACCACTCCAATTTTAAAATCTGACATACATAGTCGCCAAAAGATGCAAAGGCCTGTCTCCGAATTGCCTAGGTTTATAAAGCATTTTTCCTACCAAAATAGGCTACACTCTCAAACATTTTTCATTGTGCGATAGAAAGTTTCGGAGTGATCTTACTCTTGTGTATCAACTTTTCTTATCCAGTTTTTTCTGTCCTTTCTTTAAGTTATCCAAAAATTCTTTTAGGAGTTATAATCTCACATTGACTAAATCCAAAGTATATTCCAGGTTGAAGCTCTATCATTTATTTTAGAGTTATAAGTACGTAGAACAGCCTACTTTAAAAAGTGACTAATGCTCAATGTGTTACATTAATTGTATTCTCAATAGGAGATAAAGATTTATAATCCCGATTATAAAAATAGAAACTTTGATTAATTGAAGTGGGTATTATGTACCAAATGTCCAGGTAATAAACATTCAGCTTATTAAGCATTACATTACTTTATTTTTTATTAAATAAGGTCAGTTGTTTGGTTTTGCTAAAAATATTTCTCTAAATTGTTTAAGCGTTAAAAAACAAACTAATATATATCATACTAATTTAATGTTTTTAGTAGGAAAACATTTCTGAGTAAAAACTAGTAAAACTAAACAAGAATCGATATTTGGTAGACTACTTGTAAAAATAAACTCACGTGACTCACTGGCAAGTTAATTATATTAGAGAGTCTGGTGCAAAAGAGCCAGTAGCAAAATTGTTTTGTGCTAATAGTAAATACATTTTTTAGAAATATTAAGGTAATATATTTGAAAAAAAAAACATTTACACTTATAAATGTAGCAAGTTTTTGTACATTTCTGTTTAATATAATTATAATTCATTTTAATGCAAGTCAACATAATTTAATGTAATTACATTAAAAAAGTTTTACTTACTAAAGTGAGGCAATAACGTCAAATTTGTACATAGAATTGTACGTTTTTAAAGCTGCTTTACTAAAATTAAACAAATAACTTAGTTTAAATAAAGTAACATATAATATGTTAAGAATGCCTTAAAAAAAAAACTTAAACAACAAACCAGATTGTACACCTTATCCAGAAAAGGAATAGAATGTACTATCTATGGAAATCTACTAGACTCCTATGCTTCTACTATAAATATATTTCCTTTAGGAACCAATGCTCAGGTCAAATTAAGTTGCACAAGGATACTACGGTGCATAAACTTCTACTCAAAGCAAAGGATAATATGAATGCTCTATTTAAATTTATCAAGGATAAGCGTACCCTAGGGGATACCCAACCTTGCTTAAAAAATGACATCGGTTTACTACTCTCTAGGCCCGTAGTCTGCAAGAACTTCAGAGATTATTTTAAGTCGGTATTTCAGCATTCAGACTCTGCTCCTCTACCTTATCCGAGCTCAGCCTTCACTATAGGCCCCCTCTCTCCCATTGTGCATTCAGTTCTCTGTCAGCTTCGAGGGCTTAAGTCAATCTCATGCGGTGCTGACGGGGTGTACCCCAGAGTTCTAAAAGAATGTGCAGAGGTATTACCTCCTCATCTAACCTATATTTTCAACCTCTCCTCTATTGTTGGCCGAGTTCCGGCTATCTGGAAGTCTGCATTTATAAGGCCGATTTTTAAATCAGGATCCAGATTTCTGCCCGAAAGCTATAGACCCATTAGCATTCTCTCTACCCCTAGTAAAGTTATGGAAAGATTAATAAGGGCTCATCTGTTAGATTTCATAACCAAATATAAAATTATCAATCCAGCCCAACATGGGTTCTATCCTCGGAGGTCTTGCCTTACTAACTTAATTACATATACTGAAAGCATCACGAAAATATTAGACTCTGGCCTTCTCAGTTGATGCTATATACTTTGACTTTGTTAAGGCATTCGACAAAGTACCACATGGCCTACTTTTAGCCAAGTTGGAATCGGTAGGTATCATTGGCTCTATCCTGGACTAGATCTCCGACTTTCTCTCCAACCGCTCATTTAGGGTTCGAATAGGCTCCGATTTATCTCTTCCTAGCCAAATTAGTTCGGGAGTGCCACAAGGGTCGGTATTAGGACCTCTATTGTTTATTCTGTTTATTAACGATTTACCTGATGTCGTCTATTCCAACATCCTGTTGTATGCTGACGATGTTAAGATCTAGGGGCTAACCCAGTTCAACTCCAGGTTGATATCAATAACATCTATAACTGGGCTGTGAAAAACTCTCTCTCCTTAAATTTAGCCAAGTGCAAGCATATGTTCTTTGGTAAAACAACCAGAAATGCTTTCGCAATGCCCAACCTCGGTACTCAATCAATAGACTTGGTTACTTCTATAAAAGATCTAGGAGTGGTGTTTGACTCTGCACTCAAGTTTACGGGCCAACATTCTAAAGCTACCCAAACTTGTTATCGACTAATCAAATTCTTTAAAAGAAATTTAGGCTGCCTCTCCCCGAGATCTGTTCGGTTACTTTACATGCTTTACATCAGGCCCCATTTAGAATATTGTGCACAGGTCACCGCTCCTATCTTAAAGGCCGACTCTCATAAGCTTCAAAAAGTTCAAAAGGTTATCTCTAAATTACCTAAGTCTCTAAGGAGTTTACCGTATCAAGATAGGCTCTTCTCGTTAAAACTTTTTCCCCTAAGTGATAGGCGACTTCGGGGTGATCTCATTTTGGTATATCAGTATTTAACTTCAAGCCCCCACCCATCTTTCTTTTCACTAAAGTTAAACTCTTGCAGAGGGCACTATCTTAAATTAAGTAAATCTAGAGTTTACTCTAAACTAAGACTCCATCATTTTTCTCAGAGAGTTATCAATGCTTGGAACAGTCTACCCTTAAAGGTAGTTAACGCTAAATCGGTATTGGCTTTTAAAGCTGCCTATGATAGTTACGCCCTAGCTAATTTTACGTGATAAAAATATAGTCTCATTCGGAGGATTTATTCTATTTTTATTTTATTTTTACTTTCTTAATACGATGTTAACGATAAATTTGAACCGAGGATCAAAAAGAGATTGTCTCCTACTCAACTCGTGAACCAACCTGTAAACCAAAACAATATATTTACTAGCTGATTGTTGCACACGTTATTACAATTAATATTTTTTAAATGTTTTAACCAGACATTTAATTATTAAAAATTTAATTTTAAATACATAAATTATAATTTTAAAATTTTGTTTTTTTGTGCTAAAGATCTTAGATACTTTATTTTATTTGGCGGTAACATAATATTAAATAACGTCCTATTTTATTTAATTTTTTTATAGTAATTGTAGTTATTATAATTTTTGTTTAATTGTTTGTTGAATTAATTTGTTTTTGATGTTATTTATTGTATTTTTCGTAATATATTGTTTTAAAAACTAAATACGATTTTACATATTTTATCATTTTTATTAGCAATTTTTAAAACTAAATGCATATTTTTTATGCTTTAGTTTAATTTTTTGTTTGTTAAAAATATTTGACGGTTGAATTTTTAAGTATTTTTTTTGTTTGAAAAGAAAAAAATAAAATACTTTGTTAGAAACTTATGGCATTTTAATTTTATGTTAATTTTATTGTGTTTATTATTACGTTTAAGTTTACATTGTTATTTATTAATATTTTAAAGCTGCAATTATTATTTATTCAATGTGCATAAAATTATTTGACAATAGATAATAAATTAAAATTTTAATTTAAAGGGGATTTTTATTTTTATATTTTGTTAAATGATTTTTATATATGCGATGCACATTACTTTAATTAATATTTATTAACGTGTTAATTTATGGTTCTGTATTTATAGCCTTGTTTTTAACTAAAAATATTTTAAGTATTTACAACTTTACATTTATTTTTTAAATATATATTTTAAGCCTAGATACATAAATTGAATTCAATTAAAAATGCCTTCATGGATTGAAACGGCAAATATAACTGATAACAATTCTTTGATTGAAATAGCGAAAATTGCAGAGCAAGCGGAACGGTATGATGATATGAAAGATGCAATAAATCTGTTAACAAAACGGGACATTATATTTGGAAAAGATGAACGAAATCTTTTTTCTGTAGCCTGGAAGAATGTAGTTGGTTGTAGACGTTCATCATGGAGGGTGACTTTATCGCTTGAGCAACGTTTGGATGGACCTAAAAAATTAATACTTGAAAATTTTAAAGCACAAATTGCCAAAGAAATGGATGAAATTTGCACCGAAGTTTTGGTATGTCTATTGAAAATATTATTTACAAACATTAATATATATAGAAAATTTTAGATACTGTTTTAATCCCCAAAGAAACTACCGAAGAAGGCATAGTGTTTTATAAAAAAATGAAAGGTGATTATCATAGATATTTAGCAGAATTTAAAACTGATAAAGAACGTGAACTATCGGTAAAGTCATCAAAAGAAGCCTATGAAGAAGCGATGGTATTTGCAAAAAAGAATTTAACTGCAACCAACCCCATTCGTCTTGGATTGGCTTTAAATTATTCTGTGTTTTATTTTGAAATAGAAGGTAATTGTACGGAAGCTTGTACTTTGGCCAGGGAGGCTTTTGACGAAGCTATCGCCGGATTGAATGACTCGAATACCGATTCGTACAAAGATAGTACTTTAGTTATGCAACTTTTGCGCGATAACTTAACGGTATGTCATTTCACAATTTGTTTTATTTTCTTTTTTTAGCTTTGGAATTCAGAAAATGATTCAAATCAGCCAACGCAGTAATTATGTGATTCCTAACATGCACACACACGCACACTTACACACATATATAGTTTTTAAATATTTTTAAAATGTGTTTGTGAATGTTTTTGAAGCAAAAATATTTTATTTATCTAACTTGAAAATATTTTTTAGCCTTATAAATCGATTTTGGTTAATTTTTAACATTTTCACTTGTATTCTATTTTAAAGCATTAATTGTTGATTTAGACTAAATATTAAAATCTGTTTGAGTAACAATAGATTCAATTTAAACCAACGAACCAAATGCACTTGTTTTCAAAATATGAAAATAATTAATTTTAAGAAAATAAATCATTTATTCACACAAATGGAAAGTGGTTTTGATAATAATGATTTAGCAATTGTGTTAATTAACAGTTTATAAAAAATAGGTAAATAATGTTTATTTTATAAATAGTTTGAATTTTACGTTTTTTATTTTTGATGTAACAGAAACCACAAATTGATGTTAACAAAACGTTGACAGATAGGAAATTTTGACGAGAACTGAGCAGTGACCGTACAGTTTTAATTTCCAATGGTGTTAATATTCCAGACTGTCATTTGATGCACGTGGTGTATTCTAGGCTGTGTACATCTACCTAGAAAAGGCCGGGTGCACAGTGGTATAACTGGGCTTTTGTCTTAGAGAATGAGCATAAGCATAAACCCAGAGTACTTAAGAAGTACTTATGGTTTACAACATCAAAACAATAAAAGTAAGTGGCAATGCCACATCTTCATTAATTCCAAATTCTCATAGTATCTCGAACAATCCCTTTCCATTGTTCACGATTTTCGGAGGCGTGTAGGGATATGTCAGTTCATCGACTTAGCCATTGTTTCCAAGATATGGTTTACGTATTCCATATGTAGCCGTTGGGCTAAGGAAGGTAACTCTGACAAAAAATCAGGTGGCTTCGTCAATTCTTGCGAGCAGTAGTATCATCACAAGGATGTCATTTAATGTTGTTCTTTTACGTTTATTGCGTTTTTGAAATTATTTGTAATTTAATCAAGAAGTGATCACATTAGTAACCAATAATAATCAAAATAATAATATTTTAAAAATTGTGGCACTTTATTATTATTAAATTTAGTTTAGGCATATAAACTAATAACAACAGGGACTAAGTGTACAGCGGTGGGTGCAAGCATACGCCTAGGGGCATTTGAAAGATATTTTAAGGTTTACGTATACCATATGTAGCCGTTGGGTTATGGGGGTGGGGGATAAACCTAACAAAATATTAGGTAGTCTGGTCAACCTTTACAAACAGTGACGCCGTTACAAGAATATCGCCTGCCAGCCAAGGAATTTCGTTGTTCTTCTACGATTCTTATGCTTATCAATCCAGTGACATCGATCGTTTAATATTTCGTACAAATAATATCGAGGTAGCTGTATCGCCAACCACAATGGAAAAAAATGAACTTCCAGACTCCTAATATGGACTGTTGTCCAATGCAATACATACAGGTGTTTCTACATTAAAATTAAAAAAAATGTTCAAACGTAATTATTATGTAGCAACGATTTCTGTGTTAAAATGTTTGAACAAAACCATTTATTTTATACAACCATTGATTTTGTATAATAAGGTAATAATAATAGAAAAACTCTTGAATGTGTGTGCATTAATATATATATGTGCGTGTGTGTGTATGTAGAACATGCGCTTTAATCTTTTCTGGTGCAAATATCGTCACATGTGATGTGTGAAAAGAAACTAGTTTGAATTTTGCATCAATGTGATTAGAAATCAATCAATAAATTGATTTCTAGTGAGCAAAGGAGATTGGGTGAAGGGGGAAGTTGAAATACAGATAAAATAATTCATTGGAGAGTCTTCGAAGTTTCTTGACTGGTGGACGACATCTTTGTGAAGGTGCTACTGTTTGCAAAGATTGACGAGGCCGCTTGATTTTTTGTCAGAGTTACCTTCCTTAGCCCAACGGCTACATATGGAATACGTATAACTTAGGATACCTCATAAGTAACCAAGGTGTATGCTTGCATCCATCTGTCAAGGCGGAAGCTTAGTACATTCGGTCTCTGCTGTAACTAGTCTGGGTGCTTAAGTAGACGTGGTCCAGAATTCCTTCTAATTCATGTTGAAAGGTGTTTCTCATAAAACATTTAGAGTAGTATATATATATATATATATAATTGTTTATTATACAAAGTTGCATTATTGAAACAAGATTATCGTAATTATTGGAAATAGATATTTTATAAGCATTACTCAAATGTTCACGATTGTAAGAATGCAGTTCCACCGGTAATTTTAAATGTGGGTTCCTGTTTGGCTTAAAATTGTTTTACGTAAACTATTCAAAGAACTAACAATCATTGTGAGTGTATATATATCATACTTACAACAAATACCACAAAAGTAATTATTTGACTAAAACATATAAATAGATCATTTTAATTATGAACTATGTAATATTATATAATAATTAAAGTACAAATATTATATATATATATATATATATATATATATATATATATATATATATATATATATATAGTGTAACTAATAAAAAGTTGTATAAAATATTAACCAGCTCATAATCTAAGATTGAATAAAGTTATCAGCTTAAAATGTAACGTCAATTATTTTTTTAAATGCCGAACATTTCTAATTTTTAGGGTTAATAAATTGTTTTTTTTTGTATAATTTACTACTCGGCTTAGGTATTTTGTGTATCCTCTTGGTTTGAAATGTTGATATACTTTTATGTAATCTAAATTTTAACAAAACAACTAATTTGGACAAATATTTTTAAAATTTAAATATGTTAGCTTTTGTTGCACAAATAAATATCATTAATATTAGAAGTGGCGATTTCCAAATCTATAATTATTTTAGCCCGTGTTGTAATTGAATGAAGGTTTTTATCTAAGCAAAATTAATTTCACTACAATTAGGATTCATTTTGTAAGATTACAACATGGATAACTAGTTTTATAAACAATTGTGACCCTGACATCAGTAAATTACATTTTAGCTTAAAAAATATGGTTATAAATCACTGTAGAAATACAACTGCTTAAATAAATTAGTACAATTTTCTATATAAGGATTATTTAATACTTTTTATAAAACCCATATAATATTTGTCGTATAAATTATAAGTTTTTACAGAATGTTTTACACACAGTGACTTATTTTTATAAGCAATATATCAATCCTTTCAAATCAATGTTTTATTAGCTATAATTAAAATTCTTTAATATTAAAAAGCGGTTTCATTTTGCTATTATGGAATATACTTCCAGTGCTTTCTTTTTTGCAATGAAAAGTGAACTAAACTTTCTGCGATTAAAAAGTTAAATCATGTCATGTCTAAATTGACTTTCTGCTTTAGACAAAATGAATTTAAATACAATGAAAATTCAAAACGGCTATTTTATCTCAGAAGAGCAATATTGTTGCATTTGTGCCGGAGTGGTCTGGCGGTACAGCGCTCGATTTGGACCTGGCTGGGCATGGGGGTTCGAATCCCACCGAGATGCACATTTCTCGTGCAAACATTCAAAGTAGTGAAATAATTTTTTTGATGTCGATGATGGAACTTGGTGTCATCAGAGTCGTGTTGTTTTAACTTCTCTGGATGCTGGACTGGTCTCAGCGGTTCAGCGATCGATTCAAACATGACTGGGTTTAATGTACACCACCGACTACTGATGAAAGATGCGCTCGATCGTCAGAACATATGAAGGAGTTGAATAAATATGATAGATTGCTCCGGCGGTATCCTGGTGTATCCTGGATGCTAATGATCCTGAGGATTTGAGTAATGCTTATAAAGTCTCAATTTCCAATGATGGTGATATTCCTGACTGTTCGTCCTTCACGTGGTGAATCCTATACTAGGTGCCCCTAGGCATCTAGACTAATAACAGCAGGATCCGAGTGCACAGCGGTATAACTGGGGATTCTACTTCGGCGGATGGATTCAAGAATACACCCAGGGTACTTAAAAGGTATATTAAGATATACGTATACCATATGTAGCCCTTGGGCTAAAGGAGATAAACCTGAGAAAATCAAACGGCCTTGTCAATCTTTTTAAACAGTGGCGACGTCACAAGGAAGCCGTCTACCAGCCAAGAAAATTCGTTATTCTTCTATTTTCAGTATGGTTATAAACCAACGAATATAGAAATAATAATCAGGTCACCAACCACATTGAATGAATCGTGCTGCTTTTACTTCTTGGCTGTGTAGTTTAATAAAATGGTGTCCTCTTGTAGTGTTCCTTCACCAATATTAATTCTTTACAGAGGTCAGGATGCCAAGTTTGCAACTCAAACGCTTTTTTTTGTCAAACAGACATGGAAATCAGCTATGGTCGAGTTATCACGTTGCTAAGTTTGTTGCTTGTGTGAAATTTTTATTTGTCACGTGAGATCAGGTGGGCGACTGGTTTGATATTGGCGTCTATACACCCATGTACTTCAAATCAAACATCCTATCCTGTCCGGGGCCCAACAAGAGGAACGTCTTCAGAGACTTCCTCCAACTGGTCTCCGCGGACTTCGACACTTACTTCCTCTTTTGTAGCATTGGACTGCAAATGTTGCAGGTAACGAAAAGTGGATTGGGCTGCCTCGCGAACTTGACTGGACGACTTATATCGGCGACACTGGAAAAAGTAGAAAACAAATCAATAAATATACTGCATTTTAAGTTAATACGAATCATTATTGCAAACCTTAGGGGGGAGACCGACTCCTACAGACGCGTCATAGTTGGCGGATAGTGGAACGGCCTTTAGCAATAAAGGGGTGGACTGTGAAGAAGACTGTCGCTGACCAAACGGATACTCAGGTGTTACAAGGTCTTTAATGCGTTGACAAGAAGGCGATAACGGTTATCGGTGTCAACCTGAGCTTTATTTAAAAACAGCACTGCTTGCTTCGCGCGGATCGGCTTGACCCTACGTAATCGAATTATTTTAAAATATAGCTAACAGATTAGCTTAGTGCTACGACTATCAATGACTGTCTAAAACCCTTTCTTGTTTTCTGACTTTACTGGTTGCATCTGCTCAACTACAATTTACTGTATTCCATGATGCTGAATGTACCTCTACTGAAGTATTTAAGTTGGTTCGTAGAATGCTTCTGTACGCAGCCCAAAGCCTGGACTCTTACAGGGTCACAGAGATCATGAAGCTTGACAAATTTGAGGCAAGGTATCTCAGATACATTTGACACAACACCCATTTCGCATCCTCCACAACAAGGGATTGGACGAAAAAAATCAGCCACTGTCGAATTTAAGATGACCTTCAATTTTACAACTTTTTATCATTGGCATTGCGACAACGAAGTTTGCGCTGGTTTGAAGACATCCTTCGTAGAAATCCTGATTAAATCTCATGTATCGTAACCTTGGCTTGTCCAAATGCCGACTGGAAAAAGGGGAAAGATCGTCACAAAACGTACTTGTATAGATTCTGTTCAGGACGATCTTTACCCTATCTTGGTTGAGACCTTATCTTGGAAACAATGGCTAAGTCAATGAACTGACATATCCGGAAATCCTGAACAATGAAAAGGGATTATTCGAGATGCTATGCGAATTTGGAAATAATGAAGATGTGGCTTTTTCCCTCTAACTTTTGTTGTTGTTGTGTATTTAAGTTGACATAAAAACAATAATTTATTTTCAAACAATCTGATACAATTGCATATGAAAAAAGCGTTACCATAGTAACAATTGAAAAAACTAAACTGGGCCCTTTTATAAAGGTCATATTCACGTCACAATATCCAATGTTTAGTGATCGATTCAATGTTTTCTTTCCGTTGCTTTAGCAACACTATATGTTCTATACGAAGAAAAATTTGTAACTAGATTTAGGAATTCATAATTCTAAATCGATAAATATACTACTATTAAGTTGTCTCAATATTTTGACATTGAAGGCATCTAGTGCTGGAAACAGCAGTGGATATTTATGCAAAGTCGAACGTAGGCCCGTGTTTAATGGGCCCGTGGTGAGTATCGAACCTCAAGTGTATGCTTGCACATTTTACTTAAATAATTTTGCAGCCTCTTTTCATTGTTAAATAATGTAATTCTAATAGGAAAGGTCGCGGTATCCGGTCAGTTTACTCCATACAATTCTATGTCAGCACCTCCACCCTATTGAACCATCGGAAAAAACAATTTCTGTGAGTAATTGTGAGTCACCTTGGTGCATTCTTCTGTCAAGAGAAGATTACTTGACCTTGAAAATGTATATAAAGTGGAAAAATCAATATTTACATAGCACGATTTGTATTGCGTTATCGTCCAAATTTGAGCAACTTTTCCATCCTCAACTGACGAGTAATCACACAATCACAAAATTTTATCTGACTTTTATTGGTTCCTTTTTTCGCAACTTTTTCCCATGGTTACTTTTATCATCTACCATTTTTGCTACCGCGTTTTATTCCTTCTTTAGTCGAGGGTAAGCGGTCACTTTGGTTTAAACATATTATTTCTTAATTTGAATGCTTTGTTCTGGCAATTTGTATAAAAATGGCTACTTTTGCTATAGCTCGTGTTTGATTTAACTTAAAATAATACAAACAGTAAAAAACCAACAATAATTGGTGGCAGAACCACCTCTTCCTGTTGGATGCGAACGGAACTAGGATTGGGCAATGCTATTTATGATCCATACATGGTTTCGCTCGTTGTCCTCTATTGAACGCACTCGTTTAATAAGTAGTAAAATATTTCGACAATTCCCAGATATTTGTAAGTCTTTTAACATTTATTGGCCATGTATCTTTAGCACAGTTAAAGAAAGACGATTAAAATGGATTGGCCATGTTTTACGTAGATCGCCCACTTATCCAGCCAGAATTGCTATGGAAGCCCATCCATTACCCGGATGGAAAAGAAGATCTGGCGGTCAACGGAAAATTTGGACGGACATTGTAGTATGCGAACTCAGTCCTTTTATTTATGCTACGCGCCCTCGTCCAAATCAATTATTTAAATGGACGTCCGTTTGTTTACCCTATGCAGCCAACAGAGATTATTGAAGGGTATTAACTCGGAATGTAATTAACATTTAATGTCAGTACACATTAAGTATCGTTCTTCAAGTACACACTACAAAAGTTGACGTTTTTACAGACGCTTTGGTTTTTGTTGGACTACCCTGAGTGATAATAAGCGGTGGGAGATGTTTATCTCGGATGATGATGATGATGATGATGATTGGGTGGGAGGGGGCAGGGAGATAAATGAAGTTTCTTGGCTGGAAGACGCCAGTTTTTACAGGAATTGATGAGTCGATCTTCTTTGGGCTAATTAAGGAGGTTAGAGTTGGATGAATATGGTAAGTAGATATTTTGAATTACTTTTTGAGCACTGTGGGTGTTAGCATCTATTCACTGATCGCCAGTCCAGTGGATGTCCAGTGGATGTCCAGTGGATGTCCAGTTAAACATAAGAATGAAAGACTGACATTGTCTTCCATAGTCTAACTTTAACATAATTTTCAGTTTTTCTGTCTTTACTAATGATGCTTCTTTTTCTATAATAATAATAATAGTAATAATAATAATAATAATAATAATAATAATAATAATAATAATAATAATAATAATAATAATAATAATGCCCCCTGCTGGAAGATGTTTTCGGTAAAACATTCAAAATAATAAAAAGAGTAATATATCTACAACTAAATTATTCAAGTTAACATTAACAATAAAAATAATGATAAATTATTTTTAACTACGAAGATTTGGTGTGTTCTTGCATCCTACAAATAATCAAAAAACTAAATTTAGCTTTTCAGTGTTTTAACAAAATGTGTAAAATAATTGCATCAAAAAATCCACGTTTTAGCATTATACCCTAGAAAACTAAATAATTGATTTTTTAAAATAATGGTGTGGGCGTAATGAATTTTTTACTTTTGAGGGAATGAGTGGGTGTTAAAATAAAAGCAATTGTAGAATGTGAGTGTGTGGGCGTTAGACCAATTAGAAGATAAAGATTGATGTTCAATCAATCGATTTTCTTTAATGATTTCAAACACGAGCTCCTCCATTAAGACGTGCAAATGCTCACTTTTGTTTGCAATTTATTATTTATATATCTTACTGCTCACATGTTCTGCGGGAAACATTGTCAGCAAATTAATATTTAGCGAAGCCATGGGAGAGGCCTCATATCAAATATAATTTTTTATCTGGTTAGATCCCTACTACCGACACCAGATAATGGCCCGTTTGGCTTTGCTAAAAGTAGTTAAAAGTAGTACCAGTCAAAAAATAGTTTTTTTTTCAGTACAGTAAATATTCTACCGTAAGTTGAATTACTACTATTATTATAAAACCATTTTGCTTCAAAATAATCATCAGGGAACGAGATAACAGTAACAGCCGAAAAGCAACAGCAAAGTCTCATAATTCAAAAAGAACGTATGGGGCAACAAAATGACTCTATGTGACATTCAGGTGTCCATTCCAAAACCGTTTCTAACCTTGCGCTCAAACACTCGTAATTTATCCAGGCCTGGGACTGGTTATGTAAATAAGTCATAATTAATTATTTTAACTTTTAACAACCAATTTTGCATTAACATGTCCTTATGTATTCAGACCAGTTTATGAGCACTTGCATAAGGTCATTTCAAATTAAACAGATTTGTCAAACCGCTAAATGACATCGTTCACTAATTTTGGGAATAAACATTGTTTAAATTAAATTGATTTTGTCACCAAATCCAATTTTTTTGTAAATGATTAAACGAACAAGCGAAAAAAGAAACCAACAAGAGTTAAATAACCTTATGCGCAATTTTCTATTAAAAGATAATTGTTTGACCTTGAAAATCAATATATAGCTGGTAGGTTTTAACATTTACCGAAAAAGGAACCAATAAGAGTCAGATAACCTCTTGTATGAGTGTGGGATCACTCGTAAGTTGGGAATGGGAAAGTTTCAAAATATGTCACCAAATTTGCACGATGACGCAATATAAATCGTATAGTACTAGCTAAATATTAATTTTTTCACCCTATGTACATTTTCAAGATCAAACAATCCCCTTTTGGTAGAAGAATGCATCAACGTGCCTCATACTTATCCACGAAAGTTGACCAATAGGATTTCATCTTTATAAAACCCACTTCGGAAAAGGTAAAATACAATTATCTTATTGGTTAATCTTAATAATGCACGTTAGTACATTTGGAAAAAGAATTGTTTGACCTTGAAAAAGTGACTTGAAAGGTGGAAATTTGCGAGTTTAGTTTATTGTACATTGCAACTTTTTTGGACCGGTTGTTACGTTGACTGGGAACAGGTGGAAATTATTGTTTGCCATTTGAGAGAACACGTATAGTTGTTTTTTGACAAAAAGCTCAACGAAAAGTTGGTGATGCTATTTGTAAATATTTCCGAGTCAAAACGACAATTACGAATGCATTATTCGGTTAATCCCATGTGATGGAAAGCCTTTTGTACAGAAGTAATGTGTATATGAAATATAGTCAGTTTTAGATTTGTTTCATTTGCAGTTTGAAAATAATTCTCGGCATTTTATTGAACGCAAAAATAATTTGGGAAAGATTAGAGTTTGGCGTAAAAAAGTATCAACAATAGCAACAACAACAACATATTTCTGACTGTTTCACTGCTGACAAACATTGGAAAGGCTTTTGTGAAACACGCGGATGTTGGTAGTATGACATTCGAATCTAATAGTCCTCAATTGTACGTACTTAGTCATTAGTTGTTTGCCCACATAGAATAACCGAAGACGAACAGACTAGAACCTGGTGCCTTTATTCAGTCATGTTAAAAAATTATCAGTTCAATTTAATTATTCAAATTACTGTAGTTAAGGGAACAAGTAAATGCGGCTCACGAATCATTTGAAAGAAAAATCAATATCATTATTTCCCATATTGATACGGCATAGCAAGCGATCGACTTCGATGAATTGATCAGTGTATAGAATAACGAAGTTTTTTGGTTGGTAGACGGCATCCTTGTAACGTCGCCACTGTCCGCAAAGATTGACAAGGCCTCTTGATATTTTGTCAATATTTAGTTGAACAAGTGAATGCAATGGGCAAATCCTAGATTTAATAGCCGGTGCATTATCGCGAGTAATATTCACAGTAGCGTCGCGAGTCACATTCTGCCTTGTTTGAGCTCTGAGAATGGTGTTTTTTTGTAATTGGTCATCAGTATCTGCCCTGTTGACCACGGCCTTTAATTGATTTTTGTGAGAGTTTCCACCGCGAGTATATAAACCAGTTAGCCGCGGCCAGCCATCCTGGTGAAAAGACGAGCAATTTTTAAACCACCTTTTCTAGGCCCCTCTCTGAGTGGAGCAAGCAGTGCTGTTCCTAAATAGGGCTGCTTGGTGATAATACTCAGGGTGACACCGATAACCGTTGTCGCCTTCTTGTCAACGCGTTAACGACCTTGTATCTGCTTGGTCCACGGCTGTTTATTTGGCACAGCCTTATTCACAGCTAACCTCTATTGCTAAAGGTCATTCCACTATCCGCCACCTGTGGACGCTCTAAGTAGGGGTCGGTCTCCCCCTTTAGTGGTTTTCAAGCCGGGAATCGAACCCGGGCTGTCCGGGTGAAAACCGAGAATCCTAACCACTAGACCACTTGGGAACAAGTGAATGCAACTCACTAATTACAAAAATGTGATGCTAGTTCAATAATATCGAATTAATTAGTTAAAACCTGAATGGGTTGGATTTTCATAATACGTTTTTACTAATCAAACTGGATACAGATTGCTTGATAATTGATCGGAGTGACTGTACGTGTACAAATTGCGGAAATTCACATTTAACATCATAACATTATATATATTATATATATTATACAAAACCCTTTCGCTTTAAGAATAAGCATGGGGCAATAAGACAACAATTACAGAAAAACAACAACAACAACAATAACAAAGTCTCGTTGGCATTAATATTCTGCAAATCGAAGATTGCGCTTTCTTTCGGCTTTCACTCAACCTTGTCATCTGGTAACTTTTCCATCTAGAAACGTTGTTGTTTGCCAGAATGGCGTCATCTTTCATTGTTTCCGCAGCAGTATAAATTTTTACAAAGGCCAGGTTGCCAACCTTGCGCTCAAACCCTCATCCTTTATCCAGGCTTGGGACTGGCTAGATTGAATCATTTCTAACATTACATTCACTAATTCCAAGTTCGTATATCAACTCAAATTCCTATACAAAAAGGTTGTCGGATGCGAATTGAATTGAGGAGGGAGGGATAAATGAAGTTTTTTAGCTAGAAAATCGCTTTTTTGAGATGACGCCAGTGTTCACAGGAATTGACAAGGCGATCTTTTTCGGGGTCGAAGCCAGTTGACAGATGTACAAGCCTAACTGGCTACATACATGGTAACTGGATGCCTTTTAAGTACTCGGTCCTTGATATTATTAGTCTAGATACCCGTGGTTATCTAGTACATAATGCACCACGTAAAGGAAGAGTAGTCATTGAAAATTGAGAATTTATAAGCATTACCCAAATTCTCAGGATTATTAGGATCCCACTATCAATGCGCCAATAGGACTCAAAGCCATAACTACCCAGTTTCGAGCCTAACGTTTGTCTGATTCTTACATCAGCTTCATGTAGTCAGTGCTTTTGTATTTTAGGTTTTGACAAACAACTTTCATTTTTATCTGAGATGATATCATTTTAGTCAAAACATCATGCTGTTTGTATTAAGCCATATGACCTAATAACAAACCTATCGATCGTAATTCTATGTGACATTAACTCACTGCGTTAATAAAACATTGTTCGATGCAATATGTGTAAAGTATGTGCTAGTCTCACCACAGAATTATCGTAGTGACAACGTTTATCATGAGTCAAATTTTATATGTGCAAATCGTCAATTCTAGTCAGTAATTAACATACTTACTTCATTATTGTGTACAGTACAGGCTTTGTTGGTAATTATGCTATTGTAACGCCTATACAATAAGTCAAAAAAGGTTTTGGTAAAAGAGTTATTTTATTTCACATTAGATCACGGGGCGATTGTATGAGTTTAAAGTATTAAATTAGTATGATTATGAAGTTCTGGTAAAGATTTAAATATTTGGAACTATTCATTACGATTTAATAATGAATAAGGAATTACAAGTATTATAATAAGCACACTATTTGCTACCATCAAAAACTGAATAAAATTCTCTTACGACATAAGTAATAGAAATGCAGTGTTAAAGTGGTAAGTGGTACTGTAGAAAAATTGCACCTCATTCAAAACCAATAACTTATAAAAAATTAATCCCTTGTTTTAGTTTATAATAAACACAGATAAACCACAAGTCGCAATAATGTTGTTGCTTTTTATACACACAAAAGCTTAGTGTTGTAGAAGTTGGAACAGTTTAATACGGAAAACATTTTAATTACATTCATTTTGCTACAGAACAATGATTATATAAATGAATATAAGAGTTTAAATTATTCCGTGTTACCCATTTTATCCAGAAATAAATTTTGTAATTTTAAAACAATGTACGTGTAAAAAAAGGACTTCCATTTGTGTGTTGTTACTTTTCTTACTAATTTACATTAATTAACGCTTGTATGACACTTAAACCATTCAATATTACTTCAGTTTATACACAGTCTATGCAATCATATCAGTGGTTATGTTATGTTAAAATAAATAAAAAATACATAAAAAAATTATATCATTAAATTTGTTAACCAAAATAAATTAAATTATTCCTTATTAAGCAATCTATTAAGAAAATTATCCTCAATTCAGTTTTTAGAAAATTATATTTTACACTTTTGACTACTTTTCCCACGGTCAGTAGTTATTATTGTTCATTTTCCATTAACTTACATCATCCCACCCAGGTTACTTAACTGATTATCGAAAAACTGACTTCACACATTCACAAAAACTTCCTATCATCGTTAGCCTATCTTATCTCATTTTCATTGGTTTAATTTTTACCACCTAAATAAATAACTTGTTCATTGATTGGTCAAATACTAAGAATTTTGAAATGACGCTGATTGGTTGGATAAACGCCATCTTTGATTACTCCAAAAATTGTGATAACACACCCACCCAAAAAGTTTTCTAACTCCTATTGATTCCTTTTTTCTCTGCTTTTTCCGCTGATTGATTTTATCATCTACCAATCTACTACCGGTCCTAAATGCGGACCTACGACTGGCTTCGCTGAAAGATGCACTTGATTGTCAAAAAAGCACTCAAAGTATTCTACTTACACCAATGACCACCTAAGCTCGACTTATTGTCTAGAGATCAGTAAAATGGCAACTGCTTAGAGGAGTACTAAAATTGTACATAGAGAAAATCAAAAATGGACTAATCTAGTTAGTCCCAAGCCTGATTAAAGGAGGACAGTTTGAACGCTCTGGCTTCTGTAAAAAATCCATATTGTTACAGAAACAATAAAAGGATATTATTGTGGTAAACAACGACAAAGAAGTAATAGCACAATCCCGAGGACTGAATCGAATAACAGCTCAATTTTTGATTAGACGAAGAAAATTACTTCGTCAAATTACGGTTATGGAGTTGACAATTGATGATAACAAAAAATATGTTCGAATAGACCACAACAATCGTGGTTAACATCCATTCGGGAAGATCACATTGAAATAACTGTTTCATGGGGGGGATCAAACAAAAATGTTCGTTTTGTTGCTCCCCATGATCTTTTTAAATGATGGGACTTGATTTGAATATGTGCCCTTGTCGGTTTGTATAAAAACATTTAGCAGGGAAACGCTGTTTTCAACTTTCATGTGTTTGCTTTTCTACTACATTTTTGTCGGTTTATTTATTTAACAATGGGTTTTTAAGGAATTATTTGTTTTTGCAAATGTTATATTAGAATTGTCAAATTCACTAGAATAAAAAATCCACTTGGTTTTAAGTCAACCAGGAGCACTGTACAACTGTTTCATCCTTATTTGCAATCATCAGCAGCGCATACCTTTCAAGTTTTACACACACACACACATGAACTTGAACACACGCCCTATATAGTGTCAGGCCAGCGCCTTTAACCACTGAGTGACTGCTGGTTGAACTTGATCCTGTAAATGTATTATTTATAGTAAATGTGATCAATTCTAATTGTCCAGTGTCCTCAAATGCTGCCACGTTACTACCGGTTTAGCAAATGAGTGACCCTTTCCACTATGACTTTTCAATGAGATAATTTGCGTTTTTTAATTTTTCAAAAAAAATCTGAAATTAAATTTGACAGTTTAACAGCATCGCCAAAATAATGTTTGAAGATTTTTTTAAAGTAAAATGTCATCTGCTCAATATAAATAAAAAGTGTTACAGCAGCTAATCAATCACATTGCATTGATTCTGACCTTGAGATGGTTTAATAATTACTCAATGCTTATACTATTTTTTACAACTTTAAATGTTTTGACGGGAAATGCATTTTTCAGCAGTTGATATTTGAGCAAAGTCGCATTTAGTAAGCCGGTGGTGAGATTCAAACATATGCTCACCTAGGTTCGAGTTGAACCCTATACCGCTGTTTGGTAGATGATAAAACCAACCAGCGGAAAAAGTTGAAGGTTAAATTGAACCTTTTGTGAGTGGGTGTGATCACTCGTCAGTTGAGAATAGAAAAGTTTCTAAATGTGTGATCAAAGCACGATGACGCAATACAAATCGTATAGTGCTATGTAAATATTGATTTTTCCACCTTATATACATTTTCAAGGTCATGCAATCTCCCTTTTGATAGAAGAATGCACCAATGTAACTCACACTTACTCACGGAGGTTGGCCAATAGGATTTTTTTAAATTACTTTTTCTGTGGTTGGTTAATTAATACCAAATGCAGTAATCAAAGACAACTCCTAATAGATACGTAGTTCTAATTTGTACGTAGGTGAATCTTGGAGTAGCAGTCTTACATCTGGAGACACCAGTCGTGTTGTACTGACTGTCATAAAGATGACTTCTCATTTTTGTAACAACGACCTCGAAATTGGATAAAGCACAATTGTATTTAATCAATCACTATATGTAAATAATACGTACTTATCGATTTTTGTGTACTTTTAGCGTAATTAATCCATCTTTATGTCCTTATTCAATGTACACGCGCACACACATACATGCACTATTGTACGACATTTGCTATGACACCAAATGCATAATCTGTTCAAAATGGACAATTAATTTGGGTACATGATAAAACCAATCATGAGAAAAAATTGCGAAAAAAGGAACCAATAAGAGTCAGTGTGATCACTCTTAAATTGGGAATGGAAAAATTTCCAGATGTCACCAAATTTGGACGATATTGATTTTTCCACTTTATATACATTTTCAAGGTCAAAAAAATGCACCAACGTGGCTCACATTTACTCACGGAGTTTGACCAATAAGATTTTTAACATTTATTTTTGCTACAAAAATGGTAGATAATGATAAAACCAACCACGGATAAAAAAATTAAAAAAAATCCTATTGGTCAACCCTCGTGAGTAGATGTGAGTCTCATTGGTGCATTTTTCTATTAAATGGAAATTGCTTGACCTTGAAAATGTATTAGGTGGAAAAATCAATATTTAGCTAGTACTATACGATTTGTGCTGCATCATCGTGTAAGTGTGAGTATCGTTCAAAATCAAGTAAATCGAATCTTTTCTTAGTTTTTTTATTAATCAGTATGACTCAAAAGTTGTTAAGCCTACGCTCTGACACTCATCTGACTACTTAAGATATCCAATTTCCAGGCTGTGGACACTTGTATAAATGTAGAACTTTATTTTGTGACAAAATAAATTGCCCTTTAAATCGTTGCAAAATTCGCATTTTCCAGCGAAGCCGAACATGGGCCCGCATTTTAGTGGACCGGTGGTGTGATTCGAGTCCCCCATGCCCACCCAGGTCCAACTCGAGTGCTGTACCGCTAAACCACCCCGTGAGGTTTCCCCACTGACAAAAATTGCGCTACCGAACGAACCCGATTAGAAATCGTCGCGAGCATCAACTCGTCGAAGTGCAATGGCGAGCCTTTAATCGGGATTAGGGCATTCATAATTGGGTACGAAGTAAAATTAAGAATAATCAATTTATTACGGCAGAACGGCAGAGTTGGTTGAAGTGTCAGACTCGAAGCTGAATCATTGGTGCATTTACCCGAAATTTAAATAAACCTCCATCACCCCGGGCTGATACACAATTGGTCATTGTAGAAGATATAATTGACTTTTAAACTGGATTGGTCTTTTTATAAAACAACCAATCAGATAACAATAATACACATTTTTTGTTAACAGCCTATTACGACAAAAAATACTATTGGTCAACCTTAAAAATTGTAAAACTCCACGGTAGCCTGTCTCCCGTTTGGTTGAGGAGGGTTGGACCGCAAGATTAGTTGCCTGGCCTTAATAAAAAATAAGACTGCTCAGGAAACAATAATGGGGTTTGGCTAAATCCGAATAGAATTTCCAATCGTCAATGCTTTTATTTTTCCTAGTTTGGACCATAAATGATTCAATCTAGCCAGTTCCAAGCCTGGATAAAGGAGGAGGGTTTGAACGCGCAAGGTTAGCAACCTGGCCTAGTGTAAAAAATGCATACTGCTACGGAAACAATACAAGAGGACGCCATTCCGGCAGCCAACAGCAAAGAAGTGATCGTACGTATCTGGATGACAGAGTTGCACAGACGACAGGGTTGAGTGAAAGCCGAAAGGAAGCTCAATCTTCGATTGTGCACAATCTTCAATGCCAATGAGACTTTGTTGTTGTTGTTTTGCTGTAATTGTTGTTTTATCGCCCCATGCTTATTTTTAAAGCAAAAGGGTTTTGTATAATAATAGTAATAATAATAGTTTTACACAGGAAACGGGTTATTCGGCCTTCATTTGGTGCCAGTAGTGGGAATCGAATCCATGTTCTCTCAGGATCGAGTCCAGTACTGTACCGCAAGATCACCTCAGCAGTGACAGGGTTTGAATAACGCTCGTGTAGTAGGTAAAAGGTAAATATTGCCAAGGATACAACGGAAGAACATCATTATATTAAATTACTGACGGGGTTTGGCAAAATCCGAATAGAATTTCAATCTTCAATTTGTACAATCTTCTAAGCCGAACAAAACAAGTCTCTCTATACCAAAATGGTTTGTTGAACAGAACAAACAAAATGCATAAACTTGTCCTCGATTAGACATGAGTTCATTTCGGTAGTCGGAACAAAATGGCGCCAATCAAACAGCTCAAAAACGAAAATATGATTGTAAAAACGAGCGCATTTGAAAGTACCAAAATTAACCAATTATAGTCACTCTTATTGTTGATGCACAACACTGAATTAAATGATAATCAATGGGCTGTTGGTTTTCAATCTGTTGAGTAATGTAGATGACACCGAAAACAAGACTCCATCTAATACAATTCGTCAAATAATCAAAATTTCATGCTTCAATAGAACTAAAAATTGTGGTACACCAGATAGAGGTGTGAAATATTGTGTTTTGAGCAATCAAAGATGGCGTTTGTGTGGTTTTCTACTTTTCCAACCAATCAGCGTCATTTCAAAATGTTTAGTATTTGACCAATCAATGAACGAGTTATTTATTATCGGTAGTCCATAGAAAGTATGGGTGGCAATTACTACCAATCGGTGTTATTCATGTGTAGTAGGGGCTGGTGTCGGCCCTTTCGTATTCAAACGCGGGCTCTTGTTTGAGGACCAGACTGCAAATTCATGCTAATTGCTTCTTTTTTACATCAAGCTCTAATCTTTCCCAGATTATTTTCGCGTTCAATAAAATGCCGAAAACCGTTTTAAAACTGCAAATAAAATAAATCTAAGATTGACTATATTTCAAATGCACATTACTTGTGTAAAAAAGGCTTTCCATCACATGGGATTAACCGAATAATGCATTCTTCTTTGTAATTGTGGTTTTGACTCGGAAATATTTACAAATAGCATCGCCAACTTTGCGTTGTGCTCTCCCATATCGCAATCAGCAATTTCCACCTGCTGGCAGTCAACGTAACAACCGGTACAGAAAAATTTATTGCACTCACAAATTTCCACGTTACATACAAGCCACTTTTTCAAGGTCAAATAACTCTCTTTCCATAGACGAATATACTAATGGGTAGATGATTAAACCAACCATGGAAAAAGGTTGCGAAAAAAGGGACCAATAAGAGTTAGATAACTTTTTGTATGAATGTGTGATCACTCGTAAGTTGGGGATGGAAAAGTTTTTAAACGTGTAACCAAATTTGCATTATGGAGCAATACAAATCGTATGGTGCTAGCTAAAAATATTGATTTTTTGGTAAATGATGAAACCAACCAAGGGAAAACGTTGCAAAAAAAGAAACCAATTAGAATCAGATAACCTTTTGTGAGTGTGTGATCACTCATAAGTTGGGATGTGAAAATTTCAAATTTGCACGATGGCGCAATACAAATCGTATAGTGCTATGTAAATATTGATTTTTCCACCCTATATACATTTTCAAGGTTAAACAATTCCCTTTTGATAGAAGAATGCACCAACATGACTCACCTCACTCATAGAGGTTGACTAATAGGATTTTTTAAAATTATTTTCCCGTATAAATGTCCATTATTAAAATTAACCAATAGGATAATTTTATTTTATCTTTTCCGAGGTAGATTTAATAAGCTCCTTATTGGTTCCTTTTGCAGTACATATATACCAAAAAGAGGGGATGTAGATGTTAAAACCAACCAGTTAACTATTGATTTTTCCACCTCAAGGTCAAATTGCACACGTGATTCAGAATTACGCCCAAAGATTGACTAATAGGATTCTTTAACTTTGTTTCTTCCGTGGTTGGTTTTATCATCGACCCCTTCCATAGACAAATAAATCATCCCACCCGCCTCCCAAAATCCAGCAACAATAAGAACAACAAATCATTAACAACACAGAAAAAGCCATATTCAATAGACATCTAATATCGACAGATTATATACAATTCTTATTGTTTTCAAAATTATGTGATTTTAAAATAAGGAGAGAACGAAAAAGAATATTCAAATGTATCCAATAAGGAATACTGTAATAGTAATAATAATCTCAAAAATAATGATAGCAACGAGGTAAGTCAACTGAAACATGTGGAATTGACGACGGTGGTTTGGACATAATAACAATAATAATAATAATAATAATAATAATAATAATAATAATAATAATAATAATAATAATAATAATAATAATAAATTAGAAAGAGATTCATTTGGTAAGCCGAAACAACATCAATATTCAATTGGATGGTTCGTTGGCCGGTTTCGGTTGAGTTGGAGGCGTCGTACGTAGCCCGCTATGTCGTCCCTGATGGTGTCGTTTGGTTGTCGTCGATCTGCCTGGAGTTTCGACCTCCTCCAATTCGTCGTCCTCTTCTTCGTCTTCCTCGACAACCGGTTCCAGACCCGACTCTTCCTGAACTTCCAAAACCTGCCAAGAAAAGATCACGTTAGTCAGCTGGTTAGGAGTTACTCCCACTCAGTGAATGAGTGTTAGAATACACCCGACATACTTAAAAGGTATCGTATAGTTCCAAACCCGACTCTTCCTGAACTTCCAAAACCTTCCAAGGAAAAATGACGTTAGTAAGCTGGTTAGGAGTTACTCCCACTCAGTGAATGGGTGTTAGAATACACCCGAGATACTTAAAAGGTATCGTATGGTTCCAGACCCGACTCTTCCTGGATTTCCAAAACCTGCCAAGAAAAGATGACGTTAGTCCAATTCGGAATTGGGAATGCTGTGCGAAATTGGAATATCTTTCGTTGTTTTTATTCATTGTAGTTGGTAATCACGTGATCATTTCCTCAATATTTCCCATCGTTTTATGATGGCTTGATAAGCATAACGCAAACGTAGAAGAATAACAAACTTTTATGGCTGGTAGACGGCATCTTCGCAACGTCACCACTGTTCGCAAAAATCGACGAGGCCGCCTAATTTTTTGTCAGGGTTATCTCCCTTAACTCAGCCGCTACATATCGTATACATATACCTTAAGATACCTGTTAAGCATCCTGGGTGTATGCTTGTATCCACCCGCCGTCAAGGAAGTCAAGTTATACCGTTGTGTACTCAATCCTTGCTGTTATTAGTCTAGATGCTTTTCAGATTGATAAGACCGCCTGATGTTTTGTTAAAGTTACTTCCCTTAGTCCATGGGCTACATATGGTATACATATACGCTAATGCACATCTTAAATAACCTGGGTGCTTCCTTGCACTCACCAGCAGAAGCGCAAGCCTAGTTATACCGCTGTTCTCTCGGACCCTGCTGTTATTAGTCTAAATGCATATGGGCACCTGGTCCAGGATGCACCACGTGGAGGACGAATAGTTATGAATATCACTATCATTAAAAATTGAGATTTTTTGCCAACAATAGTCCTGAACATTCCATATAATCAATCTATATTGTCTTACAATCACCAACATTCGAAATTTGATTCTCACCAAAACACACACACACAAGCGTAAGTGCATGTGGCACAGAGGTCATGTCAATGATGATTATGACTGTTCGTCCTCCTGCTGTTATTAGTCTACATGCTTATAGGCACCTAGTCCAGAATGCACCATGTGGATGATTAACAGTCAGGAATATTACCATCATTGGAAATGGAGACTTTATAAGCATTACTCAGCATCCTCAGGATCAGGTATACGTATACCATATGTAGCCCATGGGCTAAAGGAAATAACTCTAGCAAAACATCAGGCGACCTCGTCAGTCTTTACAAGCAGTGGTACCGTCAGAAAGGATGCCGTGTCTATTAAACCCAAACTCAAACACGTACCTCGACTTCTGGCACGGCAGCTATTTTCAAAGCCGAAACCAACATGAGGGGATCATCGACAGCAACGATCGGAGTGCCGCCAAGAACGCCTTCGAGCGACAGTTCGGTCAACGGACTGGGCGAAGCAAGTGCCGTCGTCGAATTGGCCGCTACCGTTGCCGTGGGTGGCAGCATCGACGAACCAAACGAACCATCAACAGAAATAGCCATACTAGTGCTCATTGTAACGGCATTGGGCGTCGGACTGGCCACAACGAATCCTGCTGAGGTCGTCGACTGGACCATCAGGTCGTTGGGACCCGAAATGTATTCGGGAGTTATGACCAGGCCGTCGGGCTGATTGAAAGCATTGTGATTGGCTGTGCCAGCTAGCGACGCTTGGGGCTGATAGTCGAACGTTTCCGATTCGATTCGAAGCGGAGATGGTGGCGCTTTGGCGTCGTAATCAAAGGGATAGTCCAAATTGTGGTGATGCGACGTGGTTACCGATCCGTCGGCCATATCGATACTCATTAGGAACTTTTGGCGTTGAGAAAGCCAGCGCAGTGGACAAGCGAGGAATGAAGCCAGAATGAGAGTAGCACCCGACAAGTAGAAGGTAACGGCAGACGACTGATTGATTTTGATTCCATTAGAGGTGAAAAAGAAGTTGGAGTGAGTTAAGTGGGCGGCGACATAATCGTGCAACAAACCTGACCGGTGAAAGGAAATATAGGAAAACATTTATTTTTTGTCTTATTATTACTACAGAGCTTGACATATCTTCATTCAGTCATTCGGCATATTAAATAGTCGACTTCGATAATCTAACAAACATCCTTATGAGGACGCCACTTTTTGTAAACATTGACGAAATTGGTTGATTTTCTTTCTAGCCGAACGTCTGCATATGGTATACATTTTGAGTACCTTGGGTGTATGCTCGCACTCATCCGCCGCAGCGGAAGCCCAGTTATGTATTCCGTTGTGCACTCAGACCCTGCTGTTATTCGTCTAGATGTACATGAGCACCTAGAACAGGATGCACCACGTGGAGGACAAACAGCCAAGAATATCACCATCATTGGATCATTAGCGTTCCATTGAAGACAAAATACGAAATGAATTCATCTCACAATTTTAATTATTCGGCATTATAAAGGGAATCCAGTGTCTTAAAAATTAATGTATTACAATATAAGCTTGGTATGCCACCGTTTGTAAGGATTGATCAGTCCAAAGGCTACACGTGGTATACGTATACCTGAAGATATCTTTTAAGTGTCCCTAAAGCAAAAACCCGACTATACCGCTGTACACTCAATTCCTAAGTCCGTGAACGTATCGAAACAGGATTATCGGTATCATTAAACATTACCCAAATTCTCAATAATATTAAACCCCTTGGAACAAAACGGATTGGCATTGAAATCACACATACACACACACTCTCTCTCTGTAACTTCAATAGCAAAACTATTGCCATTCCAATGGTCTCCAAAGATTTGAGTAATGCTAATTAAGTCTCACTATTTCCTGACTGTTCGTCCTCCATGTGGACCAGGTGCCTTTAGGCATTCAGATCGAGTGCAGAGCAATAAAGTTCAATTTCTTCCGTTCGACGTTGGATACACATTTCATTTTTTCATTTTGGTTGGTTACGTGGTCACCTCTTCATTATTTCCCATATTTATACGACATGTAAAACGATCGATTTCGATGGCTTGACAAGCGTAGACAAACGTGGAAGAATAACAAAGTTTCTTGGCTGGTAGACGGCATCCTTGTGACGTCGCCAATGTTCGCAAAGATTGACGAGACCGCCTGATTTTTTGTCAGAGTTATCTCCCTTAGCCCAAGGGCTACATATGGTATACTTATACCTTTAGATACCTTTTAAGTATCCTGGGTGTATGAGACGCATACAAAACACACTTTGGGAAATTATAAAATAAAATTATCCTATTGGCCAATCATTATAAGGTACGTTAGTGCCAAGTAAATTTTCTCGAGCGGTTGTTACGTTGACTGCCAGCAGGTGGAAATTGCTGATTACGATATGGGAGAATACAATGCAAAGTTGGCGATGCTATTTGTAAATATTTCGAGTCAAAACCACAATTACAAAGAAGAATGTATTATTCTGTTAATCCCATGTGATGGAAAGCCTTTTTTACACAAGTAATGTGCATTTGAAATATAGTCAATCTTAGATTTATTTTATTTGCAGTTTGAAAACGGTTTTCGGCATTTTATTGAACGCGAAAATAATGTGGGAAAGATTAGAGCTTGACGTAAAAGTAAGCAATTAGCATGAATTTGCAGTCTGGTCCTCAAACAAGAGCCCGCGTTTGAATAACGAAAGGGCCGACACCAGCCCCTACTACACATGAACAACACTGATTGGTAGTAATTGCCACCCACGCTTTCTATGGACTACCGATAATAAATAACTCGTTCATTGATTGGTCAAATACTAAACATTTTGAAATGACGCTGATTGGTTGGAAAAGTAGAAAGCCACACAAACGCCATCTTTGATTGCTCCAAGCACAATATTTCACACCTCTATCTGGTGTACCACAATTTTAGTTGTATATCTGTTAATCTCTAGAAATATGGATCTGCAAAAATTAATGATGCACATCAACTTTACTCGTGCAATAAATTATAATACCACCATTTACGAAAAAAACATTAAAACGCCCACATCGTTTGTAGCAAAATAAATATTGTCGTTAGAGTGCAGTTGCATATTAGTCATTCATTCATTGTGGTTGATGACACGTAGTGTTACTTCTCCATTAGTTCTATACTTGTACGCCATATGAAACGTCGATTGCTATGACAAACGTAGACCACATCACTGTTCAATAAGACTGGCGAGGTCTCCTGATTTTTGGTCAGGATTGTTTTTAAGATACCTTTTAAGCACCTTGGGTGTATGCTTGAACTGCTCCACCATAGCGGAATCTCAGTTGTACTGTTGTGCATTCGGTCATGGCTGTTATTAGTTTAGATACCTATGGGCATCTAGTTCAGAATGCAGAGAAGCAGTCAGGAAATTGAGACTTCATAAGCATGACTCAAATCCTCACGATCATTGGCATCCCTACTGGCTAAGAAGGATTTTTCAGCTGTGTAACAATAAACTGCCTACTTTCATTTTTCTTGTCGCCAACCCGTATAGCCTCGTCTTTCCCACTCCATGTCGCAATCCAAGTCTCCGCTGACCCGTACCAGCGTGACGTTGACCAGTGAAACCGACCAACAGCCAAACCTCCCAGCCGACATGGAAGAAACCGTCTGCTATTCAAATTATTCAAACTTGGAATTAGTGAAGATATGGAGACTTATTATTATTATTATTATTATGGTTATTGGCTTAGATAGAAGTAGCCTTCAGCACACAAAAAAGATGTACATATTATGAAAGTAAAAATAGGCAGCAACATTGAATAAAAGTGAACAATGACTTACATTTTTCAATGTACAGCGCTGGAATAGAAAAAAAAATAACATATCATTATAAATCTATGTATATGTCAAACATAAAATATATGTTCACAAAGTCATCACTACATCCACAAACAAGAATTTTCTCCATTCCACACATCAGCATGGTGCATCCCTAACTTGGGATCAAGTGCACAGCGGTATATAGTTAAGTTTCTGCCTGGGCGGATAGGCACAAGCATACTTGGAGGAAGGTATATTCAAATACTTTCTCTTATTATTATTATTATTAAAAATACGTTGTCATACTGATAATTTTGAAAATTTGAGTAATGCTGATGATATTCCTCACTGTTCCTCATTCATGTAATGTGTTTATGGGCACCTAGACTAATAACAATACAGATCGAGTGCACAGCGGTATAACTGGGCTTCCGCTACGGTGGGTGGGTGCAAGGTATAACGTATATCACATGTAACCGCTGAGTTAAGGGAAATAATTCTGACAAAACATTGAGAGGCCTCGTCAATCCTTCAAAAACAGCGGCGCCATCACAAGAACGCCATCTATCAGGTCAGAAACGTCATTATTTTTCTATGAAACCATCAAAGTATATCGTTTTAATATATTTTACATAAAATAAATAATAATAAGGTGACTCCATTAGCAACCAAATAATTATGTAACACCTAACATGTACCAAACTCCGCCTAGTTTGGATCACAAAGTGGTTCAATCTAGCCAGTCCCAAGCCTGGATAAAGGAGGAGGGTTTGAGTGCGCAAGGTTAGCAACCTGGCCTAGTGTAAAAAATGTATACTGCTACGGAAACAATAGAAGAAGACATCATTCCGGCAGCCAACGGCAAAGAAGTGATCGCACGCAGACGACAGGGTTGAGTGAAAGTCGAAAGGAAGCTCAATCTTCGATTGTGCAGAATCTTCAATGCCAACGAGACTTTGTTGTTGTTGTTTTGCTGTAATTGTTGTTTTATCGCCCTATGCTTATTTTTAAAGCAAAAGGGTTTTATATAATATAAGCATTCATTTCATTCATTTTGGTTGGTGACGTGATCACCTCTTCATTATTTCCCATATTTATACGACATGTAGAACGATCGATTTCAATGACTTGACAAGCGTAGACAAACGTGGAAGAATAACAAAGTTTCTTGGCTGGTAGACGGCATCCTTGTGACGTCGCCACTGTTCGCAAAGATTGACAAGGCCGCCTGATTTTTTGTCAGGTTATCTCCCTTAGCCCAAGGGCTACATATAATATACGTATACATTTAGATACCTTTTAAGTATCCTGGGTGTATGTTCGCACCCACCGCCGTAGCGGAAGCCCAGTTATACCGTTGTGCACTCGGACCCTGCTGTTATTAGTCTAGATGCCTAGGAGCACCTAGTCCAGGATGCACCACGTAGAGGACTAACAGTCAGGAATATCACCATCATTGGAAATTGAGACTTTATAAGCATTACTCAAATCCTCAGAATCATTAGCATCCCAATGATATAATAATAATAATAATAATAATAATAATAGTATGTACCCATCCAGTCATGTGCAATTTATTTTCATTTTCTCAATGCTTAGTGGAAAACGCGTCTATTTGGCGTTTAGCGAAGCGACACAAGCCATCGATTGGATAGTCACCGCTTGAGCAATTGCTGTTGCTAGTCGTCCATTTGCCAATTGCTGAGCAGCAAGCAGCACTTAGCCTGATTGTTAAAATGCTCCCATAGTAAAATTAGTGGGAGCATATACATTTATTATTGACGACGGTGAGAAGATGACCAGGCACTGCTGTCCCTAAATAGAACTGCTTGGTGTTAATACTCAGTGTGGTGACATCAATAATCGTTGTCGCCTTCTTGTCAACGCATTAAGGACCTTGTAACGCCTGAGTATACATTTGGTCTGCACCTGCTTATTGGCACAGCCTTATTCATATCTAACCCCTTTACTGCTAAAAACCGTTCGACAATCCGCCGCCTGTGGAGGCGCTAAGTAAGGGTCGGTCTACACCCCCCCAATAATGGTAAAAGACGTAGCGTTACCAATCAACCAAAAGAATAAAATAAATATTGTCTAAAGTCGACGGTAACTCACTGGCAAGCAAACGACCAAGAGTGTTGCCAACCCCAATAGCTGAAATCATAAATCCGGCATCTTCCAACTTCAAATTCATTTCGGATAGCAAATTGGGAAGCATCAGAAATGGAATGACCAAACCTGAATATATGTATATATAAATATATATTATACAAAATCATTTTGCTTTAAAAATAAACATGGGCCAATAAGATAACAATTACAGCAAAACAACAACAACACAGTCTCGTTGGTATTGAAGATTGAGCTTCCTTCCAGCTTTCACTCAACCCTGTCATCCAGATACGTGCATCCTCTTATATTGTTCCTGTAGCAGTATACATTTTTTACACTAGGCCAGGTTGCTAACCTTGCGTGCTCAAACCCTCCTCCTTTATCCAGGCTTGGGACTGGCTACATTGAACCATTTCTGAAAACAAAAAAGGCAATTGGGGAGGGAAGAGACGGCGAATGATTACAGAAAGACAAACTAATTTGGATGAGGAGGGAATGAATGGTTTCCGTGGATTCAATGTTCACATTCTACTATCTGAATGACTGATTTTCAATTCGGTGAAAAACGTCCATGTCTGTTGACAGGTTGCTGTAACGTTTTTCATTTTTAAAAAAAATGTCAGTATTCTTGTTTTTGACCTAAATTAGAATTTTATAATAATATTAATATAAAATATTTTACTTATGCTGCCAAGATAATGGCTGTGCTTCATACAAAAACCAATAAATTATACTGCATTGATTTTATTTTTATGTTTGCTACTTGGAATGTTTGCACGAGAAAAGCATCTTTTACCAGTGGACATTTGAGCGAAGCCGAACGCGTGGGTCCGCATTTTAGTGGCGGGATTCGAACCCCGATGCCCGCCGAGATCCGAATTCGAGCGCTGTATCGCTAAACCACCCCGGCACATTTTACCTATCCACAGAAGAGAAAGTCCACTTATTCCACTGTACACTCTGTTCCTACTGTATTAGTTTAGGTGATTCAGTGTACTCAGTCAGGATCACTCTGCACAACTGGGCTTCCCCTACAGTGGATGGGTGCCAGCATACACCCTTGACACCTAAAAGGTATCGTAAGGTATACATAAAGCATGTGTAGCCCTTGGGCTAAGAAAAATAATCCAGACAAACAATCAAGTCATCTTGTCAATCTCTGCAAACAGTGGCGATGTCTATCGGCCAAGAAACTTCGTTATTCTTCTACCTTTGTTACGCTTATCAAGTCATCGAAGTCGATTATTTAATTCATTCATTTTTTCATTTTGGTTGGTGACGTGGTTACCTCTTCATTATTTCCCATATTTATACGACATGTAGAACGATCGATTTCGATGACTTTGACAAGCGTAGACAAATGTGGAAAAATAACAAAGTTTCTTGGCTGGTAGACGGCATCCTTGTGACGTCGCCACTGTTCGCAAAGATTGACGAAACCGCCTGATTTTTTGTCAGGGTTATCTCCCCTTTAGCCCAAGGGCTACATATGGTATACGTATACCTTTAGATACCTTTTTAAGTATCCTGGGTGTATGTTCGCACTCACCCGCCGTAGCGGAAGTCCAGTTATACCGCTGTGTGCACTCGGACCCTGCTGTTATTAGTCTAGATGTCTAGGGGCACCTAGTCCAGGATGCACCACGTGGAGGACTAACAGTCAGGAATATCACCATCATTGGAAATTGAGACTTTATAAGCATTACTCAAATCCTCAGGGATCATTAGCATTATTTAATTTGCCGTACAAATGTAGAAATAATGAAAAGGTAATCACGTAATCACCAACCACTCAATAAATAAATCAAACAAACATTACGGACAAGGGGGACTATATAAATGCAGAAAGACTACAAAATATTTCCATAGCGGCATCAGTTTTCACAATGACAAAAATAGCTTAGACAACGTGTAGCTCTTCATTCTTTTTAAATAGTACCTTCGTTCAGTTGTCTTCTACAATCCAGATTTGAATGTTATTGAAAATTTTTTCAGTGTTCTCAAACGCGAGGTTGACCGTTTGGATAATAACATGTGGAAAAAATTGATTTTGTTATACACAATCGTATTACAAAGAATTATGTTAATACTCCTGGTCGACTCGTATCCAAAAAGGTACAAGAAGTTATTAAACACCGAGGCTCAAGTTTGAAATATTGAAATAATAAGTCTGTAATATTTATATTTTAGTCAATAATATTAATTTTTTAACAAATTATGTGTTTTTGATTTGAAGTATTAGCAAATGGTGGTATTATACTTTATTGCAAGAATGGATGTTGTTATGCATTATAATTAGAAATTATTTTTGCGAATAATGTTACTTGATAAAGTATTAACTTGGGTATGCATTAGCAACAGTTAGATATGTTTAAGATAAGTAACTAGAACATAATGATACAAGGTGTTACAGTACTTCCATTTTCGCTCGTCAACTGTCACTTCTGAGATAAAAATTATAGCACTGAACTGGGCATAGGTACGCCCAAAATGCCTTCAACCGCAAAACTAAATGAATGTAAGTTTGAGATAGAAAAAAACCAATTGCACAAATCGATAGATTCAACAACAACGATAAAAATGTAAAAAAACGTGTTTTGAAAAAAAAACCCAATAATAAATATCAATTGTTCAATTGAATGTCATTTCACATGACTCATACGATGTGGTATGTCTTATTGCATCACGTGTTACTTAATGACAATAGGCAATTGGTTTAAAAAAATACGTAAAAATCAATAATTGAAACAAAGGATCGTGACTTGCATTTAATTTTTTTTACAATATTTTTGTTTATAAAATTTGTTTAATGTATATTTTTAAAAGAACGAATTTTTTTACACATTATAAAGATTTGATTGATGCGCTACATTTTTTAATAAATATATAACTTTGATACACACGCTGGTAATCCAATGCCTAAACTTTAACCTTTTCTAGTTAAAATTTATTAAATATAAAAATATGTAATTTATTTACAAAAATAATTATTAAAAAATATATTTTTATTTTATATTCTTTTTATTTTTAAAAATAATAATTTCAGTATTTTAGTAGATAAAACTATTTTTTAAAACCAATTATCTGTGTTTGTTTTTAAGTTTTCATAATGGTGGTATTGTGCTTTATTGCTAAAATGAATGTTATTGTGTATTATATTAAGAATTTTTTGCGAATAATATTAAATGTATATATATTAGTAAAGTATTATCTAAGGTACTTATTAATAAGTGTTAGATATGTCTAAGATAAGTAACAAGTGCTATATATATTTCAATATCATAATAGGTCAACATTGGATTCACTTATGTCACTATCTGTAGTTACCTCTTCATTATTTCTATATTAAACAATCGACTTCGAAGAATAACAAAGTTTCTTGGCTGATAGACGGCATCCTTGTAACGGCGCCACAATTCACAAAGATTGACAAGGTCACAAAGTTTAAAATTCCCATAATGGTGATATTCCTAACTGTTCGTCCTCCACGTGGTGCATCCTGGACTAGGTACCCATAAGCATCTAGACTAATAACAGCAGGAACTGAGAGCACAGCAGTACAACTGGAATTTTATTGGATTCTCGCTCAGTGCATGGCTGCTAGAATATTCCCCAAATGCCTAAAAGTTATTTCAAAGTATCCATTTAGCTGATTAAGCTTAAACGCCCCCAAAGAAGATCACCTCATCAATTCTTATGGACACTGGCGTTCTCACAAGAAAGCGGTCTCCAAGCCAGAATACGCCAAATTCAATGTGTACTTGGAACTATTGAAGACCCGGTTATTATCGTTAAACGGACTACTTACACCTACCTATTCTGTCAACCAAAAGAATGTTTTTCATCTATCAATTACAATCATAAAATGTCGTGGGTAGATTTTCAAAAATTACAAAAACACACTGCTGATTGGTCACAGTTGTTGTTGTTATTGTTATTATTGTTGACAGAACCAATTCAGAATTCAAACAAAAGAAAACGTGACGTCAAGATACTTGTGATGCACAAATATAACTACTGAAAGACATCACGTGTTGGAATACTTTTCAATCGATTTGACAAACTTGTAATGTTGAGCATCAACCTCAAGGTCAAGTAGAGGGCTTGACTCGAAACAGACTGGGCACCTCAGGGTTCGATAACAACCGCTGAGGACCCACGTTCGACTTAGGTCAAATGTCCACTGCCGACTGTCACAATCAAACAAGAAAGTAATAATTAAAAATAAACTACGATAAAAAAAATAAAATGATTCTTCAAAGCGAAAGGGTTTTGAAACGAGGAGTTGAGTAATGCTTTCCAATGATGATGATAATATTCACGTGGTGCATCTAAGCGCCTAGACTAACCGAGCATCTGTTTTGACTGATTGGTGTTCAAATATGCCGAATACTAGAAGGGTAGACGTTGAGGGGCAAAAATCAGACAACCTTGTCAAAAATTGCTAACCGAGGCTGTCAGTCATCAAAATCAATAAATAGATTCAAATCGCGCCATTGGCGCCAACTCAAACATACCCATCATGGCCGCTGTGCTCGACATAGCCAAAAACAAAAACGTCGTATCGACCAACACACGGGGCGACAGAAGATCGATTAAAAACGGCCGGCACAACTTGCCACAGCCAAAAGAAAACAGCCGGCCGCAACACGAATCGGGGTTGGAACAGGGAATGGCCGGGCCCAATTCGCCGACATCTTCCAACTCGCCGTCGGCATCTTCGTCAAGGTCATCTTCGTCGACATCCTCGTCAAGGTCGTCGACATCCTCTTCGTCGTCATCGTCGACATCTTCCAGCTCGACGACATCGTCATCGTCAAGGTCGTCTTCTTCTTCGTTGGGATTGGACGTACCGCCAGGATCGGACAGCCGATTGCGGACGGTTTCTTCCATGTCGGCTGGGAGGTTTGGCTGTTGGTCGGTTTCGCTGGTTAACGTCACGCTGGTACGGGTCAGTGGAGACTTGGATTGCGACATGGAGTGGGAAAGACGGGGCTATACGGGTTGGCGGCAAGAAAAATGAAAGTAGGCAGTTTATTGTTACACAGCTGAAAAATCCTTCTTAGCCAGTAGGGATTCCAATGATCGTGGGGATTTGAGTCATGCTTATGAAGTCTCAATTTCCTGACTGCTTCTCTGCATTCTAAACTAGATGCCCATAGGTATCTAGACTATAACAGCTATGACTGAATGCACAACGGTACAACTGAGATTCCGCTATAGTGGAGCAGTTCAAGAATACACCCAAGGTGCTTAAAAGGTATCTTAAAAACAATCCTGACCAAAAATCAGGAGACCTCGCCAGTCTTATTGAACAGTGATGTGGTCTACGTTTGTCATAGCAATCGATCGTTTCATATGGCGTACAAGTATAGAACTAATGGAGAAGTAACACTACGTGTCATCAACCACAATGAATGAATGACTAATATGCAACTGCACTCTATCGACAATATTTATTTTGCTACAAACGATGTGGGCGTTTTAATGTTTTTTTCGTAAATGGTGGTATTATAATTTATTGCACGAGTAAAGTTGATGTGTATCATTAATTTTTGCAGATCTATATTTCTAGAGATTTACAGATATACAATTATTGGTCTATAAAAGCATAACATAAGTAAGTGGTCAAATTCGGCTTAGAAAGTCTCAATTTCCAACTGTTCCTTTACGTAGCGCATTCTGTGCAAGGTGTACCAAAGCACTCAGAACGGATCTAGTGCACAACGATATATCTAGGCTTCTGTTCTAGAGAATAGGTGTAAACATACAGCCAGGATACCTAAAAAGTATCTTAAAGTGTACATATACCACATGTAGCCATTGGGCCAAGGGAAATAATTCGGACAAATAGTTGGGCGTTTTCGTCAATCTTTGCAAACGGTGGCGCCGTCACAAGAATGCCGAGCAAGAAAAGTTGGTTTTGTCAAGCTATTGGATTTGATCGCCTAATATTCTGCATAAATTTGGAAAATAATGAAGAAGTGACCACATCACCAACCATAATATATGAATAGGACAATGCAAAATGCACAGACCTTTTGTGGAGTCAGTACAACCAAGTGGAACACACAACTATTGGTCTATAAAAGCATAACATAAGTAGGTGGCAAAGTTATCTCTTTATTAACTCCAAGTTTCAATAGTTTCTCAAATTCTTATACGAAAAGGTTGTAGAATGTGAATTGAACTTGGGCCCCCCCCCCCCCCCCCCAAATAAAGTTTTGTTGGCTAGAAGACAGCTTCCAGTGTTTACAGGAATTGACGAGGCGATCTTCTCTAGAGTTGACGCCTAATAGTTACCTCTAGATACCTTTTAAGTGCCTCGGGTGTGTGCTAGCACTCATCCACTGAACGGGAATCCAGTGAAAGCCCAGTTATACCGCTGCGCACTCGGTCCCTGCCTTTATGAGTCTAGATGCCTGTAGGAGCCTAGTCCAGGATGCACTATGTGGAGGGGGAACAGTCATGAATATCACAATTGTTAAAAATGTTGAGATTTTATAAGCATTACTCAATTCCTCATAGAACATTAGCATCCTAAAGATTAGAATAAACTACTACAAGATGCAAGTTGGTTGTGAATCCATCGGCTAAATTAATTCTTAATTTCTAATAAACACCCCCACCCCGCTTACGTTCAACTGTCGACAGTTTTCGTCAACACTATGGAAACAACGACAAACTTTAAAGACCACAGAATAATAGTTTGAAAAATAAAGATTTTACCAACCAATCTAATGTTTTAGAAAACTGTTAAAACAATTAGTCATCAAAATACAGATTACTTGTAAGTAGTAGAATGAAAAATGTCAAACTTAATCGCTTTCGAACTGGACAAAAAATAGTACCAATTTCATTGGTGCAGCGACAACAAAGATTGGGCTGGTTTAGACACGTTCTTTGTAGAAATCCCCGATGCAATCGTACATATCATAACTTTGATTTGTCCAAAGGAATGGTGGTTAAAAAACATACTTGAATGGATGGTGGTCGGAACTTTATCTTGGCTAGGTCGTGGGACTGACACGCCGCCGAAAACTGAGAACAGCGGAAAGGAATTTTTAATTGGAATACTGTACAAAGTTAGAATAAATAAGTAGCCTTAAAATGCCACTTAAAATGATCCATCAGTTTTTCCCTAAATCGATATTTGCACGAAAACATTTAACATACTACAAATTAACCAATCAGATAACAGAGAATAATTGCCAATCATCTAATTGGTCAAAAACACCCACTTACTTCTCGTTTGACATTTGACAAATGCGATGATCCAACAGCAGTCGCTGACATCCTGACAGACGGTGCAGCGACTGGCAAAATGGACAAGTAACTAAATGGCAAACTGTCACTTGTTTTGCGACTGCGCAACTTGCCTGCCGACATTTGATGATCGAGTTGGCGGACAGTACTCGCGTAAATGAACAAATCGTTTTGGTATTGCGGTCGATTGAGTTCTTTGCATATCAACTTGTCCAAATCGGTGCGTGTTTCTTCGTCCAACAAGGTCAACGGATTGGGACAATCGGCGGTTGTTGTAAGGTCCATGTGGAGCTGGGAATCGTGTGGCACCGTTGGAAGATCGGCTGTAGTCTGTTGGAAGGCAAAGACAGTTAGTCTAGTCGCAACTGAGTATGGATGAGGCCTAGTCATACGACACTCGCATTAAATGCGGGCGGTCGTCTGTATCTGTGAAGAGTCCACTTGTTGGAAATTGATTTTGCAATAACAAATCTCAATTATGCGTTTCATCGATATAAATTGAATGTTGTTGATATATACTACTCCTTGTGCTAAGTGTTATTTGCTCAATTGATTATCTCAAACTAAATCAAAAAATGGAAAAGTGTACGTCTTAGCAACACCCATTTGGTTGACTCAGATGTCTACATGCCTACTGAATTTTTCACTATATGTAGGATAATTGAAATGTAATAAAATTCATTTTTTGCATATATTACTTAAATATCTGGAAGTAGTATATATCAACAATTCGTAAATTCCGATACTGGTAATAATGCCGTTTCCCTGCACAAATCAAGATCTGAGCGGACAGCAGCATAATTAAAGTTCTGCCTTGACAGACAGGTACAAGTTTATATCCAAAGTGCTTAAAAAGGATATTTAGGTATATTTATGCAATATGTAGTCTTTGGGTTATGGGTAATAACTCTAGGGGGGGCATAAATAACATTTCTTGGTTAAAAGACTGCTTCCTTGTGACAATTCCAGTCTTCATAAAAATTGACGAAGCAATCTACTTTGGGTTGACAGATCTACAAGCCCAACCAGATACATATCATAAATGAATACATTGAACTACACTACTACTTATTATCAATAGTAGTAGTACAGACAATAACAGCCTACTTTCAAATCGCACCAACCTGTATTGCATAGGGATGCTAATGATCCTGAGGATTTGAGTAATGCTTACAAAATCTCAATTTCCAATGATGGTGATATTACTGACTGTTAGTCCTCCACGTGGTGCATCCTGGACTAGGTGTCAACAGGCATCTAGACTAATAACAGCAGGGTCCGAGTGCACAGCGGTATAACTGGGCTTCCGCTACGGCGGGTGGGTGCGAACATACACCCAGGATACTTAAAAGGTATCTAAAGGTATACGCATACCATATGTAGCTCTTGGGCTAAGGGAGATAACCCTGACAAAAAATCAGGCGGCCTCGTCAATCTTTGCGAACAGTGGCGACGTCACAAAGATGCCGTCTACCAGCCAAGAAACTTTGTTATTCTTCCACGTTTTTCTACGCGTGTCAAGCCATCGAAATCGATCGTTCTACATGTCGTATAAATATGGGAAATAATGAAGAGGTGACCACGTCACCAACCAAAATGAATGAATACATTGAACTACCGTTTATGAATCTCTGGTATATAGTAGCACCAGTATAAATCCAGTTGTACTGCTGTGCACTCAGTTCCTGCTGGTATTAGTCTAGATGCCTATAGGCACCTAGTCCAGGATGCAGCACGTAGAAAGAGAATAGTCAGTAGTATCGCCATCATTGGAATTTGAGACGTTGTTAATATAGAACAACAAATCCACAATCATTCATTCAACTGCTAACTAATTAGTCAAAAAATAATTTAACATTGACAGAAAAAAATATTCCGCAATATTTTTCCAAAAGATAGACTCATACACGTGAAATACATGTTTAAAAAATGTATTAATCAATAAAATATGTATTTGGATACAACAATCACGTGTCCCCATCACTAATTAATTCTAAAAATAAAAAAGCAGCATTAGCATCATAAATCAATTCAATTTTCTTCACTAAATTTTCGATATTTTAATAAAACTACTTGTAAGTAGTATGAACCATATAATACTTAAAAATTAAAGTGCAATCGATAAATCGGTTACATCACAGCATTGCAAATTATAATGAATGACCTACACAATCCACATACATGTAAAAAGTTAATTTTTTCAAATGAATAAATCAATCAAATGAGTGTGAACGATGGATTTACTATATATGATTGACATATATAGCAATATACATTTTATAAAATGGCCTAAATGCAGATCAACAGTATTTCATCAGTTCACCAACTGGGACATAAGAATTTAAGATTTGCAAAAAATCTAATAATAGTGTCCATAAGGAGGTGGATTAAATAAGGCAAAAAATTGATATCTACTCTTCATACCGCAAAAAAGTGATTATTTAACTAAAAACATATCCAGCTATCACATAATACACCAAAAACCGTCAATTTAATTATAAAATATACATTATTATATAATAATTAAAATACGAGTATATTTCTATAGATATATGTTATAACTAATAAAAAATTAACTGACTCATAATCTAAGATTGAGCAAAATTATCAACATAAAATATAACGTCAACTATTTTTACAAAATGTAAAACGTATCCAATTTATAGGATTACTAAATTGTTTTATGTATAATTTACTACAAAATATTAAATAATAAATGTGATGGCTCGTGTTTGTAACCACTTAGTTTTTGATGTTAAATTGTTGGCATCGTTTCATGTAATCTATATTTGAACAAATAATTTTTTGATTTAACTATGCTTATACATGTAAAGTTTTATTATACAAAAAAATCATTAATATTAGAACTATTAAGTTGCGATTTTCAAATATATAATTTCCTGTGTTTAAATTAAGATTGTTATGTAAATAATATAAATTTAAATACAATTAGAATTAATTTTGTATGATTATAACACCGATTATTTGTTTTTATAAACAATCGTGACCGTGGCATAAGTAAATTAGCTTTAAAAATATTGTTACATTTTACTATAAAAATATCACTGGTAAAATTGATTAATATAATTTTCTAAATAAGAGTTATTTAATACTTTTTATAAAACCAATATGATATCTGTCGCCTACATATTTCTTTTTGAAACGTAAAATTTCAAATTTGCACACAATACTTTAAACACAATTTGCAATATAGTCAATGCTTTATCGTCTACAATTAAAATTAATTCATATTAAAAAATTGTTTTATTTTACCATTATAAATTATACTTCGGGTGCTTTCTTTTTGTAATAAAAATCGACTGAAATTTTTGTGATTAAAAAATTCAAACATTTTGTTGTTCCAATCTCGCAAATAACCAAATTGTTTTGCAATTTAAAAAAGGAATGTATTTTATTGTTTTTAAGTTACACAATGTTCTCTTAACAAACAAGAAATAAATATTTTATATTTTTAAAAAAATGCCCAAAAAATATTATTGAAAATATTAATGTAATTTTTAAATCATTTCAACAAGATATACGGTATTTTTAATTTAAATTTATAAACAAATCAATATCTTTAAATAAAATCGAAATAACATTTTGAAACTTGGTTCGAATAACAAATATATTTTAAAAATTATATACTTAAAAAATAACTTTCAAAAAATAATTTTTTAACATAAATCAATTTTTAAATCAAAATTTTTAATATAAGGTAACAACGACGTTAAATTTTATGTTGTAGAAACATGAACTTAGCGAATTAAAATATTTTTTTAATTATTAAGAAAATGTAAATTGCATTTAGTAATTCCGTTTTAATAGAAGTAGCTTTAGAAATGTACTTTTATTCTGATTCAACATGTTTAAATAAATATGTTAAAGTGTATTCACTTAGAAAAAAGCAACGATTAAGTACTTTATATTACTTTTAATTCTATATATCTATATTTACAAAAAAACAATCGGATATTATATATATATATATATATATATATATATATATATAACTCTCACAACAAGTACAGCAAACAAGTGATAATTTAATTAAAACCTCTCTAGCAGCTAGATAGCATACAAGAGAAGCATCACTTCGATTATAAAATATACAGTACTATATAATAATTGAAAAAAACTATAATTATATATATATATATATTGTAAGTAATAATTATTATGACATCACAATCAGAGCAGATTTGAATGTTCTTTTAACATCAATTTTAAGGATTAGTTATTGTTCATTTTTAATGAAATTAAGCACACAAAATAATAATAGGCTAATTGTTATAAAAATTATGTAACTTCAGCTTATTATCCACGTTTATATAGAAGTAGCTTTTAAAATATGCTATTTTGGCCGACTCAGCCTTTTTAAATAAATATTTCTAAGTATATATAAATGAACTATTATTTTTAATTCTCAATATTTATTTTTACGAAAAAACAATTGGACATAACAAATTAATTTAGATTTAATACACTTGTAATTTTTTGCGTTAATTTATATATATATATATATATATATATATCCACAATGAGATATTTTAAGTCATGTTATTATTAATATTGTTATTATTACTTTATTATTATTATTGTTTGTTTGTAATTTTCACAAGAAACATTTACGACCTTGTGGATATTATAGACAATCCGAACAATGTCAAAAACTTTATTTAAAATTAACTTAAATACACGGTCGAAGGATGGAACTATTGTTAACTAATAAAACGTAGATTTGAATAAAACCAATCAAATCAATTCCATCTTATTAATCAACCAAATGAAAAAATGACACCCACGTCAAAATAATAATAACATGAGCCAATCAAAAAAGACTTTGCATTTAATCAACAACCAATCAAACCTCGTTGTTATTGTTATTGTTGTTGCTGTTCACACTGGATTGTTTTGAAACCATTTCGGTCAAACCGCCACCACCACCGCCGCCACCACTAATCTTTTGGTGTAAATCGTGACTGAATGTTATATCTGCAGGCAACACGGTACCACTTGGAGCGTCATCTTGGAATGGATAATTTGTCGAAAGCAACATTGCTGATCCCGTCTGGCTTGTTTTGGGCTGAATAATGTGGAAAAAAGGGGCAAACAGAAGAAACGTTGATTGAAGACAATTAATTGATGTAGACGAAGTCAGGATAAAAGAAGAGGGTATCAACGCCAGGTTAGCAACCTGACCTCTGCCACAATACAAAAAGACGCCATTCGGGTAAACAAAGGTAAAGAAGTGACAGCCCGTAACACAGGGTTGAATAAAAGCCGAAAGACTGGCAAACGAAGGGTTGGGGTAGACGAAAGAAAATTTGGACAAGAGCTATTCTGGATAATCAAATTAAAATTGAATGTCTCTTGTGAAGGATCAAGCAAAAATTATGGTAAAACGTTCTATCATATGGTATCATTTGATTGTCCCATGTTTCTTTTGCATTATGGGACTTTGTTGTTGTTGTTCTTATTGCTATTGTTATCCTATGTTGACCCATGCTTATTTTAAAGCAAAACGGTTTTGTAATAATAATAATAAGAATGGGAGGTTCTATTCCACCACATCTTGAGATCGCCCAGTTATCCAACCAGAATATCTATAGAAACCAAACCATAACCCGAATGGAAAGGAAGACAGAGTGGCCAACGAATAAGTTGAACAGACATTGTAGCACGCGAACTCAGTCGGTTTATTCATGCTTAGCCTCCTCGTCCAAATAAATTGCTTAATTGGGCGTCTGTTTGTTTACGGGATGTTAATGATCCTGAAGATTTGAGTAATGCTTATAAAGTCTCAATTTCCAATGATGGTGATATTCCTGACTGTTAGTCCTCCACGTGGTGCATCCTGGACTAGGTGCCCTAAGCATCTAGACTAATAACAGCAGGGACCGAGTGCACAGCTGTATAACTGAGTTTCCGCTACGGCGGGTGGGTGCGAACATACACCCAGGATACTTAAAAGGTATCTAAATGTATACGTATATCATATGTAGCCCTTGGGCTAAAAGAGATAACCTTGACGAAAAATCAGGCGGCCTCGTCAATCTTTGCGAACAGTGGCGACGTCAGAAGGATGCCGTCTACCAGCTAAGAAACTTTGTTAGTCTTCCACGTTTGTCTATGCTTGTCAAGCCATCGAAATCGATCGTTCTACATGTCGTATAAATATGGGAAATAATGAAGAGGTGACCACGTCACCAACCAAAATGAAATAAATGTTTGTTTACCCTTTGCAGTTAATGCAGATCACTGGAGGAGATTAATTCGTAATTAAAATTTATAGTCAGCATAGCTCAAGTGTCATTCATTAAGTGGACATTGTAAAAGTGAATGTGTTTACAGACGTTTTGGTAATTTGGACTACCCTGGGCGATAATAACCGGCGGGATATGACATTTATCCCCGATGATACCTTATAACACACTCAGGCGGAAGTCCACTTATATCGCTGTGCACTGTGTCTCAGTTGTATTAATCTGTGTTTAACTACACGTGGAGTAACATATCATTGCAAATTATTATTATTATTATTTTATTTACAGTTATTGGCTTAAATACTTCAGTAGAAGTAGCTTTCAGCACAACTTGAAACTTTATAAGCATTATTCCAATCATTGGCTCATAATTAATCACAATAATAAGAATGTATATAAATTGAATGTGAGAAACAGCACTACTAGAAGTAGCAATCACTCAAACAGAATTCTTGAAATGTTAATCAATAAAACTGAAATAAAAACCTATTTTTGAAACAACAAAAAGTCTCCATAAAAACCATATTGCTAAAAAAAGAACGAGAAAATGCCATTTCATTGAATTACGGCAAAGAAGTGAAAGGAATATGATTCCGATAACGGGATTTGGCCAAAAGTTGACTAAAATTTCAATCTCAATTTCCTTACTTAGCGCGTCCACAAATGGCGGATAGTGAAATAACCTTTAGCAATAAGGCTGTGTCAAATAAATAGCCGTGAACCAAACGGATACTCAGGCGTTAAGGTCGTTAATGCGTTGACAAGAAGGCATCATCATCATAATCATCATCGGGGATAAACATCACCCACCGGTTATTATCACCCAGGGTAGTCCAAATACCAAAAACGTCAACTTTTGTAGTGTGTACTTAAAGAACGACACTTAAGGTGTGCTGACATTAAATGTTAAACTCCTCCAATGATCTCTGTTGGCTGCATAGGGTAAACAAACGGACGCCCATTTAAGCAATTCATTTGGACGAGGGGGCTTAGCATAAATAAAAGGACTGAGTTCGCATGTTACAATGTCAGTCCAAATTTTCCGTTGGCCGCCTGACCTTCTTTTCCATCCAGTTAATAGATGGGCTTCTGTAGCTATTAGGACTGGATGAGTGGGCGATCTACGTAAACATGACAACAACGGTTATTAGTGTCACCCTGAGTATTATCACCAAGCAGCCCTATTTAGGGACAACGCTGCTTACTCCGCCCTGAGAAAGGTTAGTCTTCTCATCCTGGTGGACGATGATGATAATGATGACCATACGTCCAGGATACTTAAAGGGTATCTCAAGCTATACGTGTATACCATATGTAGCCGTTGGGCTAAAGGAGATAACCCTTACAAAAAATCAGGCGGCCTCGTCAAACGTCACAAGGATGCCGTCTAATACGTTGTCATCGTTCTACGTCAGTTACGCTTATCAACCCATCGAAATCGTATCAATATGGAAAATAATGCACCTAGAAGGGAGAAGACTGACCCCGAGAAATAACGACTCATCATAAAAGGCGGACAAGTCGTCGTAAACGAAAATCGATCTTTTGTTTACATTTTTACGCATTAAAATATTTTAAATGTTGTTGAAAAAAGCGAAGAAGTACGGAAAATTATCAGTAGCCACTCGAGTGGCACTGAAATTCTTTACATTTTTTATTAAATGTTTAAACTTGAAACGCAACACAATGCTTTAGAATAATTGATAATGAATAAAAATAGTTTACTGTTTTGGAAAACATGACTATTGGTATTTTTAAAATTGGTTTTGACCAATCAAATTGAAGATTGAATTTGATTGGTCTAGATACAATGAGGATGCTAATGATCCACAAGAAGCTGACTAATACCTACAAAGTTTCCACATTAACAATGATGGTGATATTCCATGTAGTGCATTCTGCACTAGGTTCCAACAAGCATCTAGACTAGTAACAGCAGGAACCAAATCCACAGCGGTATGACTTGCCATCCACTGGACTGGAGATCAGTGAACAGGTGCTAACACCCACAGTGCTCAAAAAGTAATTCAATATATCTACTTACCTCCTTAATTAGTCCAAAAAAGATCGATTCATCAATTCCTGTGAAAACTGACGTCTTCCAGCCAAGAAACTTCATTTATCTCCCTGCACCCCCACCCAATCATCATCATCATCATCATCCGGGATAAAAATCACATAGGGTAGTCCAAAAAAACCAAAACGTCTGCAAAAACATCAACTTTTGTAGTGTGTACTTGAAGAACGACACTTGAGGTGTGCTGACATTAAATGTTCATTACGTCACCTGAGTTAAAACCCTCCAATCATCTCTGTTGGCTGCATAGGGTAAACAAACGGACGCCCATTTAAATAATTCATTTGGATGAGGGCACGTAGCATAAATAAATGGACTGAGTTCGCATACTACAATGTCTGTCCAAATTTTCCGTTGACCGCCAGATCTTCTTTTCCATCCGGGTAATGGATGGGCTTCCATAGCAATTCTGGCTGGATAAGTGGGCGATCTACGTAAAACATGACCAATCCATTTTAATCTTCTTTATTTAACTGTACTAAAGATACATGGCCAATAAATGTTAAGAGACTTACAAATATCTGAGAATGGTCGAAATATTTTACTACTTTTTAAACGAGTGCGTTCAATAGAGGACAACGAGCGAAACCATGTATGGATCATAAACAGCTTTGCCCAATCCTATTTCAGTTTACATCTAACAGGAAGAGGTGGTTCTGCCACCAATTATTGTTGATGTTTTACTGTTTGTGTTAGTTTAAGTTAAATCAAACACGAGCTATAGCAAAAGTAGCCTTTTTTATACAAATTGCCAGAACAAAGCATTCAAATTAAGAAATTATTTGTCCAACCCCCTTTGTTAATTAAAAAAAGAGAACAAACGAACAAAGATGGAACTACACACACACACACACACACAAACACTCGAATCAAGTAGTTATTAAGTTGTGCAGGGTTTGCTTTAGTTTAAATATACTACTTGACGTTATATTTTTATACAAAAATTACCAAAATCATCAGTGATATACTGTGATTATTATAATACAATATTGAACATTGTATAATAATAGAACCGAATTCCTCCATAAAAATTAAGTCCTTGGTACTCAATATATTAATAGTTGAAAATAATGAAAACAATTATGCACTACAGAATGAATAAAATAAACAAACAAACTGAAAAGTTACACAATAGATAATGTTACGTTTTTCGCTGCAGTAAAACAACATCTATAAAATATTAACGAAAATTGAGAATTGTACATATTAAAATATAAACATGTTAAAATAAGATTTACAAAATAATATAATCAATAAAATAGTTGTCAAATGATATTAAAGCTACAAGATATTTGTAGGTACAACCAAAAATCGTATCGCTAATAATTCCAAAAATTTGAGTAAACCCTAGAAAGTTTCAATTTCAAATTACGGTTATTTATTTTATTTTTTATTTTATGTTTTCTACTTTGAATGTTTGCACGAGAAACATCTTTCAGCAGTGGACAATTGGCGAAGCCAAACGTGGGCCCGCATTTAGTGCCGGCGATGGGATTCGAACCCATGCCCACCGAGGTCGAATTCGAGCGCTGTACGCCTAACTGTTGCATTCGCGTAACGCATCCTGGACAAGGTACGTACAAACACCTAGACTAACGTATAACTGGATAGATGAGTCAAAAGGATACACCAAGGATACTTAAAAGGTATCTTGAAGTATACATACTACGTTTGTTACCATTATGATCGTTCCATATAGAAGTAATGAAGTGGTGACTGTATCATCAACTCCACAATGAATGAATTGGAATAAGTGGGGTAAAATTGAAATTCATTGAACGAGCATTGGCATCAGCACTGAATAATTTGAGGTGGAACGCAAGCAATCGAATTGCTAATATACAATCTAACACAAAAGCAGTAATATCATCCATTTAAAACAAACGCCCCCCCCAACGCCCCGGAACATCAACTTACCGTCCGAATCAGCAAATTAGGTCGGGGCGACTGAATGGTTGGACTCATGGCGGGCAGCAACAGTTTGAGTGGTTGGGTCGATGCACCCAAGGGCATCACCAGTTGGGACTGATTGACGTTGGCTACTGACAGCTGTGATTCGATGTATTCCTGAATGAGTTGCGGCAAATTGGTGCGCGACTGAAATGGAACACAAATACGGTGGTGTACATTAAACCCATATCAAGTCATGTTTGAGTTGATCGCTGTACCGCTGAGACCAGTTCAGCACCCAGAGAAGTTAAATCAACACAAGGCCGTTTGATTTTGTCAGGATTATCTTCCTTAGTCCAAAAGGGCTACATATGGTATACGTATATCTTAATATACCTTTTCAGTACCCTGGGTGTATTCTTGAATCCATCCGCCGAAGTAGAATCCCCAGTTATACCTCTGTGTACTTGGTCTCTGCCTAGAAGCTTACAGGCACCTAGTCAGGATGCACCACGTGGAGGACTAACAGTCAGGAATATCACCATCATTAAAAATTGAGACTTTATAAGCATTACTCAAATCCTCAGGATCATTAGCATCCAGGATACCGCCGGAGCAATCTATCATATTTTTTCAACTACTTTACATGTTTTGATAATCGAGCGCATCTTTCATCAGTAGACATCTTGGCAAATCCGCATTTAGTCGGTCGATGGTGTTAATTAAACCCATATCCAGTCATGTTTGAGTCGATCGCTGTACCGCTGAGACCAGTTCAGCATCCAGAGAAGTTAAAACAACACGACTCTGATGACACCAAGTTCCATCATCGACATCAAAAAAATTATTTCACTACTTTGAATGTTTGCACGAGAAATGTGCATCTCGGTGGGATTCGAACCCCCATGCCCAGCCAGGTCCAAATCGAGCGCTGTACCGCCAGACCACTCCGGCACAAATGCAACAATATTGCTCTTCTGAGATAAAATAGCCATTTTGAATTTTCATTGTATTTAAATTCATTTTGTCTAAAGCAGAAAGTCAATTTAGACATGACATGATTTAACTTTTTAATCGCAGAAAGTTTAGTTCACTTTTCATTGCAAAAAGAAAGCACTGGAAGTATATTCCATAATAGCAAAATGAAACCGCTTTTTTAATATTAAAGAATTTTAATTAGATAGCTAATAAAACATTGATTTAAAAGGATTGAAAATAAGTCAGTGTGTAAAACATTTTGTTAAAACTTAAAATTTAAACAAATATTATATGGGTTTTATAAAAAGTATTAAATATTCCTTATATAAAAAATTATACTAATTAATTTAAGCAGTTGTATTTCTACAGTGATTTATAACCATATTTTTTAAGCTAAAATGTAATTTACTGATGTCAGGGTCACAATTGTTTATAAAATTAGTTATCCATGTTGTAATCTACAAAATGAATCCTAATTGTAGTGAAATTAATTTTGCTTAGATAAAAACCTTCATTCAATTACAACACGGGCTAAAATAATTATAGATTTGGAAATCGCCACTTCTAATATTAATGATATTTATTTGTGCAACAAAAGCTAACATATTTAAATTTTAAAAATATTTGTCCAAATTAGTTGTTTTGTTAAAATTTAGATTACATAAAAGTATATCAGCATTTCAAACCAAGAGTATACACAAAATACCTAAGCCGAGTAGTAAATTATAGGAAAAAAAAACAATTTATTAACCGTAAAAATTAGAAATGTTCGGCATTTAAAAAAATAATTGACGTTGCATTTTAAGCTGATAACTTTATTCATTCTTAGATTATGAGCTGGTTAATATTTTATACAACTTTCTATTAGTTACACTATATATATAATATTTGTACTTTAATTATTATATAATATTACATATTTCATAATTAAAATGATCTATTTACATGTTTTAGTTAAATAATTACTTTTTGTGGTATTTGTTGTAAGTATGATATATATACACTCACAATGATTGTTAGTTCTTGGAATAGTTTACGTAAAACAATTTTAAGCCAAACAGGAACCCACATTTAAAATTACCGGTGGAACTGCATTCTTACAATCGTGAACATTTGAGTAATGCTTATAAAATATCTATTTCCAATAATAATGCAACTTTGTATAATAAACAATTATATATATATATATATATATATATATATATATATATTACTCTGAATGCTTTATGAGAAACACCTTTCAACATGAATTAGAAGGAATTCTGGACCACGTCTACTTAAGCACCCAGACTAGTAACAGCAGAGACCGAATGTACTAAGCTTCCGCCTTGACAGATGAATGCAAGCATACACCTTGGTTACTTATGAGGTATCCTAAGTTATACGTATTCCATATGTAGCCGTTGGGCTAAGGAAGTTAACTCTGACAAAAATCAAGCGGCCTCGTCAATCTTTGCGAACAGTAGCACCTTCACAAAGATGTCGTCCACCAGTCAAGAAACTTCGAAGACTCTCCAATGAATTATTTTATCTGCATTTCAACTTCCCCCTCACCCAATCTCCTTTGCTCACTAAAAATCAATTATTGATTGATTTCTAATCACATTGATGCAAAATTCAATGATATATATATATAATATACTTTATACATATCCTAGTGGGCTAAGTGAAACAACTGAGTTGGCCCAGACTTTTCTAAAATGTCCACTTTCTAAAACGCTATTCTTTCCGTTCACAAATTGTAGTATTATAACCAAACTTGTTTCCTCAAAACCAATTCGAATTTCAAAATATTAAACCAGAAATTCTTCAACGTTGTGACAATTTCTATTCCATTACTACCAACAACAAATGAATGGAAATAGTTGAACGTCGCTTTATTTTAGTTCAGTAGATAAAATATTATTAAGAACAATTCCATCGTAGCTGATTCCAAGTCTGGTTGAGTAAGGGAGCGGGTTTGGGCACAAGATTAGCAACGTGGCCTCGGTAAAGAAATATTGCTAAAGAAAAACAGAAGGATACCATTTCATTAAAATGCATTCGTGTGTAGCGACCAATAAGTGCATTTCAAAATACGGTTGACCAGTTTTAAAATATGCGGTCAGGCCATTGAACATCTAATAGTATAATGCGATTTTATGATACAAAGACAGACGTATATATATATATGCATATCACGCCATATTTGTCAGAAAATGAAAATGCATCAACGTTTGGTAGTGTGTATTTTGATCTTATGGTTTTACGTAATCGAAGCTTCGAGTAAGTAATAATTGTGTGTGTTTTTAATGGATATTTCTTTGAATGTTTCATGAGAAACATTTCTACGAAGAATGTGTCCAAACCAGAGCAATCTTCATTGTCGCAATACCAATGAAGGAAGATTATGAAATTGAAAGTCATTTCGAATTTGGCGGTAACTGATCATTTTCGTCCAGTCCCTTGATACGGATGATGCAAAATGAGTGTTGTGCCAAATGTATTTGAGATATATTGCTTCAAATTTATCAAGCTTCGTGATCTCTGACCCTGTAAGAGTCCACGTTTCAGCTGCCTACAGAAGTACTGTACAAACCAATGAAGAGAAAATGTTCATCTTTGTCTTTGGATTGATGTTTTTCGTCTCCATAGTGGATCGACAAGCTTTCCAAACGCAGTAACAGCGAAACAAAATCGACGAATTACTTCGTTGGACGATGATCTTTATACCATATTCATTGAAAACTTTCACGAGGATATCCAATGCATGCTGCAACTGAGTTTTGTTCTCAGCTAGAAGTACAGCATCATCAGTGTATTCAAGGTCTGTAATGAGGGTAGTACCAACATACACACCTTCTATTTGTACGGGGATCTTTGAAAATATAGCATCAACTGTATAGTTGAACAAAAGTGGAGCAGCCACGCAGCCTTGACAGACATCACTGCAAATTTTGAACGGCTTTGTAGTAGATCTGCTGCAATTGCGGATTACAACAGTTGAGTTCTTGTACAGAGCACGTAGGAGATTCACAAGTTTCAGAGGTGTTCCATCACGTAACATAGCGATCCAAAGTGCTTTTCTGTTCAGCGAATCAAAAGCTGAAGAGTAACCAATGAATGCTACATACGTAGGACGCTGAAACTTTGCCCGAAATCAGAATGCGTCGAAGCGTATAAATTTGATCGATGCATCCCATACCAGGACGAAAACCAGTTTGATTAGGACAGTGGTTTTCTCCCTCTTCGAGCTTATCCGTTCAACTATTGCTGAGGTGGCAATTTTGGCAGCTATGCAAAGTAAGTTGATGCCTCTGTAGTTAGCAGGTACTTGCCGATCTCCTTTCTTGTGAACAGGAACAATAGTAGCACGGTGCCAGTCTTCAGAGCACTGCTCGTTTGTCCAGAAGTCCGTTATGATGCCATACAAATCTTCAACAAGTCTCGAGGGGCCATATTTGAAGATATATGGAGGAATTTCGTTTAAACCAGCGGCCTTCCTAGCTTTGAGTTTTCTACAAATGCGCATAATATCATCGATAGTGGGGGGTTCAATAGAGATTGGATAAGTTGCCGAAGAAACTGTGTCAAGCGAGGATTGGTCTAGCATCCATCCTGTAGTGATTTCAGGGTGGTTTAAAGTCTGATTAAAATGGAGTAACCAGTCTTCGTCAGAAATGCCAGATGATCCAACTTTAACTTTGTTACCACGGCATAGCTGATTCAATTTCTTGTAAACTTTCCCACAATCGTTATGGCGGGCAGAAACCTCTAGCTCATCTGCTACAGAGTCCCAATGTTTTTGCTCGTCCTCCTCATAACTCTTTCAAAATTCCGTACGCAATGTCCTTGCTTCACTTTATCTTGGAGCTTTCTTTGCTTGTGCATAAGCATCTCGAGAATTGGTGGACAATCAGTTTGGGCCTTTAAAGTTAATTGAACGAAGCACCAAACTAGCTGTAGCAGTCTTTTGTTTCAGAGTGCTCCAAGACTGATTTGTTTCCATATTACAGTTCGAGACAGCAACGGAAGCTGCTAAGTAGGCTTTGGCAAACTTAGTAGCATAGTTGTTGTTTGTGAAAGACCAATAGAAGTGTACAATGAGCGATTCATAAAGGGAGGTTCGCATTTGAATTGAATTTCGATGCCATTTCCCCGTCTTAAATTTCAATTATTTCTCCATGGTGGAATGCCACATTTTCATTTTGGTTGGTGACGTGGTTACCTCTTCATTATTTCCCATATTTATACGACATGTAGAACGATCGATTTCGATGGCTTGACAAGCGTAGACAAACGTGGAAGACTAACAAAGTTTCTTGACTGGTAGACGGTATCCTTGTGACGTCGCCACTGTTCGTAAAAATTGACGAGGCCGCCTGATTTTTTGTCAGGGTTCTCCCTTATCCCAACGGCTACATGTGGTATACATATACATTAAGATACCTATTAATCACCCCTGGTGTATGCCTACACCCACCCACCGTAGCGAAAGCCCAGTTATACCGCTGTGCACTCGGACCCTGCCGTTATTAGTCTAGATGCCTATAAGCATCAGGATGCACCACGTGGAGGACTAACAGTCAGGAATATCACCATCATTGGAAATTGAGACTTTATAAGCATTACTCAAATCCTCAGGATCATTAGCATCCCGGTGGAATGCCACATTTCTCTTCAGTCTATGTTCGGAACGTACCACGTATGAATACAAGGTCGTTGTATTTTCATAAAACTGCCTCATAACAGTTAAAGTTAGTAATGGCAGTTGTGAATAATGTTTATGATAAAATCGATTATCGATTGTGTTAAAATAATGCTTTTAGTATAGTTGAGTCAAATTTAAATGATCGGAATTGTGTCAGAATAAATTGGTGCGCTACTGAAATGGAACAAATGATGAAAAAGTTTGTAATGACGAATGAATAACACCCGTGTAGATATAATATAGTGTAGGTGACACTGATTCATTATATGGAACACATCCTAGTGTTACAAAAACATTCGTCAAACATTACTATAGCAGTATTAATTGAGAAAAACCGAACATTTCACATCAATATAACTGTAAATTTTTAATTTAGACTTGGAAAAGCAATGTCAGTCTTCAATAGGCTCAAATCAATATGGTCATGTTCTTCCATTCGCCTAAAGACAAAACTTCGTTTGTACGTATCAATAATCATTTCTACGGCAATATATGGGAGTGAAACGTGGAAGCAAACGGACAAGATTGATAAGATGGTGAATGTTTTTTATTGCTGGTGTCTTAGAAGTATTTTAAAGATTACCTGGCGCGATCACATTTTAAATAATGAGATCATGAGAATAACTGACTCTCGTTCACTACATGACATCATTACAATTAGATGAAGAAAATTACTTGGTCAAATTCTACGTTTACCGCCCGAAAGTCCAGCAAGAACGGTTTTGGAATGGACAACTGTAAATGGTAAAAGAAAGGTTGGCAGACCACAGAACACTTGGCTAAAAACTATTCGGGAAGATCACATTGAAATGAATGTTTCATGGAATCAAGCAAAACGTTTGGTAGAATGTCCAAATACATTTTGTTGTCTCATGTTCGCTTTGAATTACGAGACATTGTTGTTTTTATTTTTTGCTGTAATTGTTGTCTTATTGCCTCATGCTCACTTTGTTTAAAAGCAAAAGGGTTTTGTAATAATAATAATAAATAACCAGTCAAAAATTTATTTAAAAAATAATATTTTTGTCATTAAAATGCAATATTCACACTTAAATTATTTCGAAATAGAAAATTTAAATTGGTTTAATTTTTAATATTTTTATTTTATTCATTTATTTTTGTTTGCTACTTTGAATGTTTTAGGGGAAACATCTTTCAACAGGTAAAATTAATTAATAAAAAATTATTATTATTTTAAAAATACGTGCCCACTTGTAAACAAAGAATTTTGCACCAAACATCTGATTGGTCAAATAAAAACAATTTAATAATAAACTTAGTACAACTTTAAAAATTCTTTGTTTGGTACAACGAAAGATACCTAATTGAATGGATAAGGTCAGTGGCTAGTTTAAAGATTTTGGGGGTAATTTTGTCTAGTTTATTCTATCTATTTACATAGGATTGCATACGATTTTCATTAGCCAATAAAATTAAATTAGGTCAAATTTTATACGGCGTAACGTTAATAACACATCGTAAATTCAGAAAATAAACGTGTTTTGTGTGAAGAAAATGTCTGCAAATGTCCACAAATTGACTGAATCAGTCTACAAACTTAGAAAGAATATTATTTATGTTATAAAAAATCAAGTTTCAAAGGATTGTATTGGTACCTTGATGGACTTGGGGGTTGAAAACGGTCGGCAGAAGTTGCAAAAGACAATAAATGTTGCCCGAAGTGTTGTTTGTAACTTGTTCGTTATACATATTCATGTATTTTATTTAATAGAATTATCTTTTTAAACGAATTATGTATTTTTTTGATTTAGTAAATAGCGATATTATGCTTTTCTTGCAAGAATAGATGTTATTATATATTACAATTAGAAAATATTATTGTGAATAATGTTATCTTATGTACGTATTAGTAAGAATTAAATATGTCTAAGATAAGTAACGAGAGCAAGATGCTACAAATCATCACAGCGCTTCCAATTTCCCACACCAACCGTCACTATGTGTAGCCAGTTCGATAAATGAACAGTGTACAATAATGTGGAACACCATTCACGTCATCTAGCGTCGTCATAAGGATGCTGTCTCTCACCAAACAAACTTTATAATTATCCTACACTTGTTAAACATAAAAACCAATCAATTTTATCAACTATCAACCACACCGTCATATTCATTTTAAACTGATGGTAATATTCCTGATTGTTCGTCCTCCACGTAGTGCCTACCAAACAAGATGTCTATAGGCGTCTAAACTAATAACAGCAGGAATCGAGTGCATAGTGGTATAACTGGGTTTATACTGGTGCTACCATATACCAGATACATTTGATACAACATTCACTTTGCATTTGTAGTATGTTTACTTGAGGATTTGAAATGCTTATGTTCCTGAGTATCTGAGTAATGTCTCAATTAAGTAATTCATTTGGACGAGGAGGCTTAGCATAAATAAAAGGACTAAGTTCGCGTGCAGAAGTACACCAATGATCAACACAAAAATCCTTCTAATATGTAATCCAACCACTCTCTCTCTCTCTCTCTTCCTCTCATTCTCTAATTGATGGGATGTTAATGATCCTGAGGATTCGAATAATACTTAGAAAGTTTCAATTTCCAATAATGGTGATATTCCTGACTGTTTGTCCTCCACGTGGTGCATCCTGGACTAGGTGCCTATAGGCATGTAGACCAATAACAGCAGGGACCATATGTACAGTAACATGACTGAGTTTCAGTGACAGCCGGTGGGTGCAAGCATATTCCCAGGGTACTTGAAAGGCTGTTAGGCTAAAAGAGATAGTCCCTGACAAAAAATCAGACACCCTCGTCAATCCTTGAAAACAGTGGCGCCGTACCGTCGTTTTGCTTCCCACTACCGACGAAGATTGCAGCTGTTGCTGTTGCTGATTGGCCACGACACTCATCTTGCTTGCAATCTTTCGTGCCACGGACTGGGAAATGCGTTCGACGGTAGCTGTGTTCAAAATGGGATAGTCGGCTGCTAGGCTGCTGTTGGCCAAATTGGAGGCGGCAATTAGTTCGTTGTCGCGCGTAATAACCATGCCGTCGAGACTTCCCACCGAAATTGTGCGCTGTCGGCGCTTTTCTTCAATAATGCGTTGCATAATGGAGCCGCTTGTTATAGGGATTGAATGGTATTATTAGTATTAATATTATTATAAGCAAAAGCATTGTTATTACACTTATTATTATTGTTATTATTATTATTACTCTTATTATTATTATTATTATTATTATTATTATTATTAATATTATTATTATTATTACTATTACTGTTGGTATTATTATTACTCTTATTATTATTATTACTATTACTGTTGTTTTATTATTATTATTATTATTATTATTATTATTATTATTATTATTACTATTACTGTTAGTATTATTATTACTCTTATTATTATTATTACTATTATTATTATTATTATTATTATTATTATTACTATTATTATTATTATTATTATTATTATTATTAATGTTATTATTATTATTATTATTAATATTATTATTATTACTATTATAATTACTATTATTATTATTATTATTACTATTATAATTACTATTATTATTATTATTATTAATGTTATTATTATTATTATTATTAATATTATTATTATTACTATTATAATTACTATTATTATTATTACTATTATAATTACTATTATTATTATTATTATTAATATTATTATTATTACTATTATTACTATTATTATTATTATTATTGTTATTATTATTATTATTATTATTATTATTATTATTACTACTATTATTATTATTACTATTATTATTATTACTATTACTGTTGTTATTGTTACTATTAGTATTAGCATTGTTGTTTGCATCGTTATTGACACTCGAACCCATACCTACTCAAGGTCTAGTCTAGAGCTGTGCCACTGGACCACAAAAGCAAAAAATGATTTTAATTAATACACCAGATGCGGCCCCAGAGTCTAGTTGAGAAAGAGAGAATGTTGGCAGCATCAACCAGTGCATACATCAATGCACAAACAAAAACAAGTATTTTTGGAGCAAATGAAAAGCGATCATAAGGTCAGTAGACAGTTAAAACTTGTCCCTGATTATAAATTCATTACAGAGCCCCACTACTGACACTCAATGCGAGCCCACATTCGGCTTTGCTCAAATGCCCACTGCTGGAAGATACATTTCCCGTCAAAACATTTTAAGTGGTAAACATACAATAAATAAGTTTTTTGCAAAACATTCAAACAATAAATACTGAATAAATAGAAAAAACCGGTAGATATTGAATGATACATAATTGATTGTACAAGAAATGTGGCATTCCAATTCACATTTGACTTTTCATGTTATAGTTTGAAAGAAAGATGGACAATACGTAAGTAAATGTAAAAGAGAAAGGTCCAATGCCCTGAAATAAAGACAGGTCAACGATCTGAAGGTCAAGTGTCAGATCAACTTGATATTTACTTTTACACATTTTATGATAGCGTTTGTGCATGTTTAATTTAATTTATTATTATTATCATTACTGTTATTACTACAATTATCATTATTTTCATTACTATTACTATACAATTATTATTATTATTATCATTATTATTATTATCACTATTATTATTACTATTATTATCACTATCATTATTATTGCCATTATTATTATTATTATTATTATTATTATTATTATTATTATTATTATTATTATTATTATTATTATTATTATTATTATTATTATTATTATTATTATTATTATTATTATTATTACTATTATTATTATTACTATTATTATTATTATTATTATTATTATTATCATTATTATTATTATTATTATTATTATTATTATTATTATTATTATTATTATTATTATTATTATTATTATTATTATTATTATTATTATTATTATTATTATTATTATCACTATTATTATTATTATTATTATTGTTATTATTATCACTATTATTATTATTATTATTATTATTATTATTATTATTATCACTAGTGTTATTATCACTATTATTATTAATACTATTATTATTATCACTACAATTCACTGTAGTCAGTCACAAGTCATTTATCTGGCCTCTTGATGAAAGTAAATAATGCTGATAATGGAATGATAGTAGTGTACAGTGCAAAAGACCGAACAAAAAGTCAATCGCAAACAATCTTCCTGCTCTTCACAATACCAGGAATTTCTCAATCAATAGGATAGCTGTAAGCAATCAACCAAAAGGTCAGCGTTCTGACTGAGTGGTAACCATTAAAAACTAGCACCATCGCCTAGGATTATCTCCAAGTTACCTGCACTTAATAAATGACATGACAATGATCTCGGTAAGCAATCGAACGCCCAATTAAGTAATTCATTTGAACAGAGCGCTTGGCATAAATAAAACGACTGTCCGGCCAATCCACGTTAGCCGTCTTTCTCCTATTGTGTTAGAAATGGTTCGTTTTATTAGTTATTAAAGAGTTACGTTCAACACAAGATAGAGAGCTCAAAATTGAACAAGCTTTTTGTATATCCACTTGAGTAAAAATCTAAGTTTCGCAAGCATAAAGTAGAATAGAACGCACGAACCAAACACATATACTACTCGGTCCCTGCTGTTATTAGTCTACATGCCTACGGTTACCTAGTCCAGGATTCACCACATGGAGATAGAACAGACAGAAACATCACCATCATTGGAATTTTAGACTTGATAAGCATTACACCCAAATCCACCAAACTCTTAATATTCTCATCACACACACGCAACATACCGATAGACAATCACCCTTCGACTAGGCGCTCGTTTTCTCGCTCCAAACCCACGATGATCCCAATTGGCAGCCGTAGCAGCAGCACTATTGCTATTCAACCTTCGGGGTAGAGCAATTACGTTGGGAGTTTTGCCCATATGAACCAACGTTCGATTGGGTCCGAACCTGCCATAGACTTGTCGGCGTGCCCCCCTCACATCCGAATCGTCTTTCAAATTGGCCTCGTCGATCGCAAATCCGCGCAGACCGACTCCTTTGCCTATCGCTGTATTGGCGGTGCCGGCGACACCGCTAACACCACCACCGCCACCAACGGCATGATGATGATGATGATTTGCACTGTAGCGCTTGAGTCCGGTGTAATTTTGATTGGCTATTGCAACGGCTGTCATGTAGCGACGTCGACGCATTTCGAGAATAATTCGGTCGTGTTCGGCACGACGGATTTCGGCGGCCCGCACCATCGCCTCGCGGATTACTCGACGTGCTTGCTGGAGTTGGGTAATGCGGAAGTGGACGTCCCACGGGCGGAATAGGGCAATGATGACCTGGAGGGTGGGGGAGGCGAACATTAAGTGATCAGCGGTGGATACGCGTCTCGCGTTGTGTCGATATGATACGGAAAAAAGATCTTTCAGCAGTGGACCAGCATTTAGTGGGTTAGTGGTAGACTTGAACCCCCCGCTCCCCCTCCATGTCCATCCAGGCTCAAATTGGGAATTGTTACAATTGGTCACAATTTTTAACTCCGCCTAGTTTGGATTAGAAATGATCGACGCATCACTGCCGAGAATGAGTTGGAACGTGTAAAATTAGATGTCAGTCTAAGTTTGCATGACATTTCGAATTCTATCTGGATAGCTTTTACTGTTTATTAAAAGAAACGACTCTAGAGAATAAGTAAAAGTATTACTGTCGCCGGCACTAAAATGCGGGCCTATGTTTGGCTTTGCTAATTGTCCACTGCTGAAAGATGCGTTTCTCGTAAAACATCCAAAGTAGAAAACATAAAATAAAATAAATAGAATGGAGAAAATGTAACAGCGATAAAATATTCCTTAGTTTGTCTGACATTGAAATGAATGTCTCTATAGCATCGAACAAAACATTTATTTTTGTTGCTTCATAATAATAATAATAATAATTTTATTTACTACTACTTTGATAACTCCGCCAAGTTTGGATTAGAAATGATTCAATCTAGCCAGTACCAAGCCTAGATAAAAGAGGAGGGTTTGAGCGCAAGGTTGGCAACCTGGCCTCTGTAAACATCTATACTGCTGCGGAAACAATACATGATGACGTCATTCCGGCAAACAACAACGTTTCTGGATGGCAAAGTTACCAGATGACAAGGTTGAGTAAAAGCCGAAAAAAAAGCGCAATCTTCGATTTGCAGAATATTTAACGCCAACGAGACTTTGTTATTGTTGTTTTTGCTGTAATTGTTGTCTTATTGCCCCACGCTTATTCTTAAAGCAAAAGGGTTTTGTAATAATAATAATAATAATAATAATAATAATAATAGTCACAATTTACAATCATGGCAATAATTCCATTTTCGCTTTTCAATGTGGTGCATTTTAGACCCAGGAACCGAGTGTACAGCAGTGTAAATGTACTTCTACCATGGAAGTACCTTTAGAAAAGGCGTATGCCTAGAGAAGATCGAAAATGGACCAAGCCTGGACAAATGAGCGTTTGAGACCAACCTGGCAAGTAACTGACAATTACTCAGTCAAATTCTACATTTATCGCCATCAAAAATGGCTTGGAATGGACAATTGATGATGGCAGAAGAATGGTTGGCGGGTAGACCACAGATAACTGGGCTAAGAACCGTTTGGGAATCATTTTGTTGCCCCCCCCCGCCCCAATGTTCCTTTTAAGTAATGGGGCCTTGTTGCTGATTTCACTGTTATTTCATGCTTTATTAAAAAGTAAATGGGCTAAAAAATAAAGTCTCAGGTCGAGAAAATTACGACGTTTATTGGTTGATAGACAGCATCCTTGTGACAACGCCACTGTACGCAAACAATTGACAAGAATATTTGATTTCTTGCTCAAAGAATGTTTCTCGTAAACCATTCAAAGCAGCAACAATCCAATATATCTATATATTGCATGCGTATACCTTAAGATACACGTTAATTACCTTAAGTATGTGCCTACACCCATCTAATACTCGATCCCTATTGCTGTGTTAGTTCAGGTTCTTGGGTGAATCTGGTGCAGAATGCGCCACATTGAGGTAACAATTACATAAGTCACCATCCCAAATTTGAACTTTTAGTTCTGTTAACAGGTTAGCAGTACAGTACTGGACTCGAACGCAGGTAGACATGGATTCGAGTGCTAACACCGGTCAATCAAACAACAAAAACAATAATAATTAAAAAAAAAAAAATAATAATAATAGTAATACAATAATAATAATACAATAATAATTAATAATAATACAATAATGATAATAACAATAATAATAATAATAATAATAATAATAATAATAATAATAATAATAATAATAATAATAATAATAATAATAATAATAATAATAATAATACAATAATGACAATAATAATAATAATGACAATAATAATCATAATCATAATCATAATAATACAATAATAATGATAATAATTATCATTATAGCAGTAATAATAATAATAATAATAATAAATAATAGTAATAATCAATATTTAATCAATAAAACAAGGCGTGCACACACACATACCAAACATTGAAAGTTGGCAGCAGCCATTATAATGACCGATCCCCTCCAAGTCACCCAACGAATGAGGCGAGGAATAAGCTGACCGGCCAAAATGTAGCCCACGCCGCTTCCACACAACGCCAACCCAACAGCCAGCGGACGTCGGCGTTGAAACCAGTGACCAACTATTGCAATGGCTGGCAAGTAGATGAGCGAAAAGCCGATTCCTGTGTAAGACGATGGGAAATTGTCTTTTTAATTCATTTTCCCCCATTTATACAGCATATAGCCGATCGATTGGAAAGGTGCTGACAAAAAGTACTAGGAACGATCTTTACACGATCTTGGTCGGCACTTTATCTTGGAAACAATGGCTAAGTCGGTTGGACTGACACATCACTACACGCCTCCAAAAAACGGTGAACAATTGATCTAATGAGGATGTGGCTTTGCTCCACTAATTTTTGTTCCTGTTGATCGACTTCAATGGCTTGACAAGTGAAACGTACGTGGAAGAATAACGAATTAGACGGCATCTTCATGATGGCGCCACTGTTCGTAAAGATTGACGAGGTCGCCTGATTTTTTGTCAAGACAGCTACCGCAGTGTACTCGAACTCTGCTGTCATTAGTCACGATGTACCACGTGAAGGACGAACAGTCAGTAAGATCACCATCATTGGAAATTAAGACTTTGTACAAGCATTACCCCCTTCTCCAAATCCTCAAAATTATTAGCATCCACCGGTTATTATCGTCCAGGATAGTTCAAATTACCAAAAGGCTGCAAAACATCAACTTTTACAATGTACACGTTGTAAACGATACTTCATTCATTTTGTTGGTGACGTGGTCACCTCTTCATTATTTCCCATATTTATACATGTAGAACGATCGATTTCGATGGCTTAACAAGACAAACGTGGAAGAATAACAAAGTTTCTTGGCTGGTAGACGGCATCCTTGTGACGTCGCCACTGTTCGCAAAGATTGACGAGGCCGCCTGATTTTTTGTCAGGGTTATCTCCTTAGCCCAAGGGCTACATATGGTATAATACGTATACCTTTAGATACCTTTTAAGTATCTTGGGTGTATGTTCGCACCCACCCGCCGTAGCGGAAGCCCAGTTATACCGCTGTGCACTCGGACCCTGCTGTTGTTAGTCTAGATGCCTAGGGGCACCTAGTCCAGGATGCACCACGTGGAGGACTAACAGTCAGGAATATCACCATCATTGGAAATTGAGACTTTATAAGCATTACTCAAATCCTCAGGATCATTAGCATCCCATAAACGATACTTGACATTGGTGATATCATTAAACCTTTTAAAAACTATTCCTGTCGGGATGCTTATAATCCTGAGGATTTGAGTAATGCTTATAAAGTCTCAATTTTCAATGATAGTACTATTCCTTGCTGTTCCTCCTCCATGTAATGCGTCGTGGACTAGGTGTCAACAGGCATCTAAACTAATAACAGCAGGGACCGACTGCACAGCGGTGCAAGCATACATCCAGGATACTTACGCTTATCGAAGCCATCGAAATCAATCGTATAAAGATAGGAATAATGAGGAAGTGACTATGTTAATAATATAACAAGGAGAAATGCCGCCATACCTCCCAGCACTCCAAAAACCAAAATCAGCTGGTACACCGACGTAGTATACGTGCTGGCAAACAAAGCAATGCTTGATATAACTGCCCCAGTCATGGCCACGCGTCGGAAGTCGAAATGGTTGCTCAGCGCGCTGACAAAGGGACCTGAATAGGACAAAAATAAATATTGGCATCGATCAAATAATAAGTCGGTACATCAATTTGAGGCGTTGTTGCACCCTCAACACGACACCAGTGCTACTTCTATAAATCATTTGATAATGATAATATTCCCGGCCGTTCATCCTCCACGTGGTGCATCCCGGACTAGGTGCCAACAGGCATCTAAAATAATAACGGCGGGGACCGAATGCACTGGAATCCCGTTCAGTGAATAGATGTTAGCATACACCCAACATGCTTAAAAGGTATCTCAAGGTATCCATTCACCATATGTAACTGGTTAAGCTTGTGGATCTGTCAACTGGCGTCAATCCTAATAAATATCGCCTCGTCAATTCCCATAAACACTGGCGTTGTCGCAATAAAGCGATTTTCTAGCCAACAAAACTTCATTTATCCCACCAAGTTCAATTCGCATTCTACAACCTTTTCGTATAGGAATTTAAAAAGCTATTCAAAATTGGAATGAATGAAGAGATGGTCATGTTATCTTATCAGTCAAGAAACTTCACTATTCTCCATTTCATCATTTGAGAAACTGACCACGTCATCAACCATAATGAACAAACAAATACATTTGTTTCAGCTCTCTGCCCTTCTCAACTCGACCATGAGGACGGAGTTTGTTGTCATCGCCAGGAAGTATAAAACACCTAATTGCCTAACGCATCGAACGGCAATCACGAAAAAGTGCTACAATTAAAAGTAGAGCTAACAAAGTAATTTCATTGGTCCATTCAAAAACATGATTTAAAATAGAATGTTTGTTTAATCCAATTATGCAAATCAGTTGCGTCTTTCAAAAACAAAAAATGTCACGTGCTGCTATCAAAAGCCAAAATGTGTGTTTGTGTTATCCTTGCTAGTACACAAACAAACTAAACTGCGCTCAAACGAACAGCAATATGATTGGTTAAAATACAATATGGCCATCTAGTTGAATAGAAGAATGGATAACGTGATTGGTCCATTCAAAAACAACGATTCAACCCACTCAAAGTATTTTAAATGGTTCATTGCTGAATATAATATAATTAGCGGTAATATATTTCATCATTTTTTAATGAAATTTGTGTATTTAATTTGAACGAAAAGTCTGTAAAATATGGCATATCGAAAGCCAAAAATAACTGACGTACAACCCACGCAATATCAATTACACATCGAATGCTCTACTGATGCTGATTGGTCAAAAACAAATTTCAAGCAGATGATTACAACTACCAGTTATTTTATTAGATATATGAACTACAGTATTGATTATGCAACTTGTATATTGCATGGAATTTAGGAGGATGGCTTTATAAGCGTGACAAACGTGGGGGAATAACGACGTTTCCCCCATTATTTCCAAATTCGCATAGCATCCCTATACGAAGAGGATGTTGGATACGAATTCAATTTGGGGGGAATAAATAAAGATTCCTGGCTAGAGAACCACCGAATTGGAGGTACATATGGTAAATGGATATCTTGAGATACATTTTACGCTTCATGGATGTATGCTAACACTCATTCGTTGAGCGGGAGTCCAATGAAAGCCCAGTTATACTGCTGTGCACTCGATCCCTGATGTTAATAGTCTAGATGCCTATGGGCACCTAGTCCAGGATACACCACGCAAAGGATGAACAGTCAGGGATATCACCATCATCGGAAATTAAGACTTTATAAGCATTACTTAAATCCTCTTAATCACTAGCATCCCAGACGGTACCGTTATGATAGCGCCACTGTAGACGGAATCAATAGTATAACTATCAATGGAAATTGAGATAATCTGAGTAATGTGTATAAAGTTTCAGTTTCCAATAATAGTGATATTCCTAACTGTGGTGCATCCTGGACTAGGGACCGACTGTACAGCGGTATAACTGGGCTACCGCTTCGGTAGGTGGGTGCAAGCATACACCCAGGGTACTTAAAAGGTTAGGTGTACGTATAGCACGTGTTGGACTAAGGAAGATAACTCTGACAAAAATCAGACGGCCTCGTCAATCTTTGCGAACAGTGGCGACGTCACAAATATGCCGTCTAATAGCCAAGAAACGTCGTTATTCTTCTACGTTTGTTGCACTGATCAAGCCATCGAAGTCGATCGTTTTATATGTCGTATAAATATGGGAGATAATAAAGAAGTGATCAAGTCACCAATCCCTATGAATCAATTAGGATAATCTGAGCATTACTCAAATCCTTCTAATCATCATCAACCCAAAATGTTGTTCAATTTAATCTAATTTTGTTTTCTAGTTTACAGCACCGCCAACGATGTCTAACAGCGACGGGATTAATTTGTTCAGATGATGCAAAAAAATTGTTTTATTCAATGGATCAGACATTTGGGAATAATGATTGAAACAGTAAAATTTCCTGTAAGGAGAAAAGGTCCAAGCATCATTATATAATTCGTAAATGATACTGAATTGCTAATCCCTCGGCGTAGCTGATTCTTTTATCCATCCAAATCTTCGATACTTGCGTGCGTGCGTGCGTGTATTTTGGAGAAAATTAGTTCAACAATTATCGACCGAAATAATTGACAGATTGATAACACGTTAACGCACATGTACACACGCAAAATTGAATTGTGAAAAATATGCCATAATGAATGGATGGAGGAGTTGTGGGTTATGAAGACAGACAGGATTGGAAAAAAGTGGACACATTTTTTATTTTATTGTTAAGTGAGATGGCAATGATCCTGACGGTTTGAGCAATTATTTTTGAGTAAGTCACACCATTTCCAATGGTTGTGACATTCCAGACTGTTCTTCATCCATGTGGTGCTTCCTGGAGTAGGTGTCAATAGGCATCTAGACTAATAACAGCAGGAACCGAGTGCACAGCGGTATAACTGGGCTTTCACTGGATTCCCGCTCAGTGAATGGATGTCATCATACACCCAAGATGCTTAAAAGGTATCTCAGGATACGTATCAAGAAAGCAATCTTCCAACCAACGTCTTTGTATAGGAATTTGGGAACGAATGAAGAAATAACTCTGTTGTTGATGAGATAAAAATAGCTATTTTTCAAAAATTGCCATCCATTCCGTCAACAAAGAAAGTAATTCGGGTGGATGATTGCCCGAAGAACCGTCTAACAGATTTGAAATGCCAGATTCGGTAATGGGAAAACAACTGTTGGAATGGACAGGGGGAAATGGTGGAGTGTACAATAAGTAGATTTAATACGTAATAATGGATGAGTTGGTTAGATATTTATTTATTTTAGTAGATAATACAAGGGATAACGATGATAATGATAATCAGCACGTTAAATTCTGTTCGCCTCGTTGCTAAAAAGTCTGTGACTTGTCTTCCGCAACTCTGATATGTAACCAGTTGGTTTTCTCTTTCTTGAAGAATGTCATTGATCAGAGCCATGTCTTGTGAGACCATACGCTCTAAACTTCTATTGCCATTCTCGTTTGTATGTTCCATCCGCCGTGGCATTCCTCAACACCTTCTCTAGACTGTCCTACATGTCCGTTTAAATCAGCCCCAAGTATTATTTTCTCTGTTGGAGGAATGTTGCGAAGTAGTTCCTCAATGTGTTCCCAGAATTTATCTTTCATTTCTTCCTCATGTCCAGCTTGGGGTACTTATGCGCTAATAATATTAATGTGCGAACCACTTATATTCAGTTTTACCATCATTTCTCGTTCGCTGAACCTTTTTACTTTCACTAGGTTCTCTCTTGTCTTGTTTGATAAGATAATAGCTACTCCATTCCTTCCCGAGTCCCCACTGTACAGCAGGTTGTGTCCTCTGGTCAGATCATTTGCTTTCTTATCCTTCTATCTCGTTTTTTGGAGGCATAGTATGTCCTGCTTTCCTCTATCTATTAGTTCATCAATTTCTCTTCCTTTACCGTTTTCAGGTTGCCTTCGCTAATTTATCAGATGACTCAGGCAATGGTCATACGCGTCGCTTATGGAGGACGCCCTGGTGTTTATTGAACCATTATGAAACACTTTGAGCATTTTAGTGTTTTGGCATAGGCTTTACTGTCGGATGCCCTTCCTGACGCAAACCCTCCTTTATCCAGGCTTGGGACTGGCTCGATTGGTTCATTTCTGATCCTCACTAGGCGGCGCTGACCAGATAAAGCAACCACTCATAAAAGAGAGAAAAGCTGTAAAGAAAAAAGAAGAATTGTCCTCAAATGCTGTACGTTATTACCACTAACAAGCAAGAGAGTGGTCCATTTCGCTATTATTTTTTTTTATTATTAATATTTTTTTAAATTATTATTATTATTGTTGTTATTATTATTATTATTATTATTACTACTATTATTACTATTATCATTGTTATTATTACTACTATTATTGTTATTATTATTATTATTATTTTATTATTATTATTGTTATTATTATTGTTATTATTATTATTACTATTATTATTATTGTTATTGTTATTATTACTACTATTATTGTTATTATTGTTATTATTATTATTATTGTTATTATTATTATTATTTCTATTATTATTGTTACTATTACTACTATTACTATTATTATTATTATTATTATTTTGATATAAACAAAATAATTTCAAATTTTATAATTGCCAATTATAGGTCATGTGACGCTGTAAATTGCTTTGCAAAAGATTGAACATTTTACGTATATGATCAAATGGCATCATCATCATCATCATCATCAATGTGACATCCTTTGTTGTTGCTGACGTTGTGCTTGTTGAGTGTTTGTGTATCAATGTAGGCTGTTCAATAGTTCCGCCACCAAAACATTTTACAAATAAATGAAATAACTTTGTTGTGTTGAAATAAGTCGGAATTGCCAAAAAATATGCATGTTATCCACTCACTATCGATCGATAGTCTGTTGAAAATAAATTCAAATTTTTGGTACCAATTTGATATTACATAAGTAGGTAGCATCGGTATAGATTGAACAATGTTCGTGAAGCTATGCCATTTCCAAAATAGCAGCAAAGGCACATCTTCATTCATCCCAAGTTCGCACAGCACCCCTTTCCATTGTTCACGGTTTTCGGTTTCCAAGATAAGGTGAAGGTCGTCCCGGACAATATCCGTCCAACTACGTTTTGTAACCACCTTTCCTCTTCTTCCAATCGGCATTTGGACAAGCCAAGGCATGAGGATTTCTACGAAGAACGCGACCAAACAGGAGCAATCTTCGTTGTCACCATATCAAGTTCATGAAATTGTAAGTGATCTTTTGCATCCAATTTCATAATACCGTGGATGCAAAATGGATGTTGTGTTGAAAGTATCTGTCACATCTTGCTTCAAATTTTTGACCACTGCATGAGTCCACATTTTTCAGCTGCGTATAGAAGTGCTGTGCGAACCAATGAAGAAAATGTTCATCTTCGTGTCTGGATTGATGGCTTTTCGTCTCCATAGTGAATTGGCAAGTTTTCCAAACGCAGCAGCAGCCAAACAAATTCGACGATTTACTTTATTGGATAAACCACCGTCAGAACATTTGAGTAATACTCGTGAAGTTTTCACAATTGTTCTATATGAATTGTGCGGACATTTGGTTTAATGGGCAAATCCTAGATTTAATAACCGATTAAAATGGATTGGCCATGTTTTACGTAGATCGCCCACTCATCCAGCCAGAATAGCTATGGAAGCCCTCCCATTACCCGGATGGAAAAGAAGGCCAGGCGGCCAACGGAAAATTTGGACGGATATTGTAGAATGCGAACTCAGTCTTTTTATTTATACTAATTCCCCTCGTCCTAATGAATTATTTAAATGGGCGTCCGTTTGTTTATCCTATGCAGCCAATAGAGATCATTGGAGGGGTTTAACTCGGGATCTAATTAACATTTAATGTCAGCACATCTCAAGTGTCGTTCTTTAAGTACACTACAAAAGTTGACGTTTTTGCAGATGTTTTGGTTTTTTAGACAACCCTGGGTGATAATAACCGGTAGGGGGTGTTTATCGCCGATGATGATGATGATGATGATGATGATATATGAATCGTGGATCCAAACTAACGGTATCACTGGAATTCTACGTCGGCAGATGTGCTTTTCGAGGTACATATGCAGCCGATGGGCTAAGGAAGATAACTGCAATAATAAATCAGGCTTTTGATTCAATCTTCAAAAAAATGATACCACCAAATTCCTGTACAGATGACTTTTTCCTCGTACATTAAACTACGCGAAGGTAGTATTATTAAAAAGTAAGAATACCAATAATCCTAAAAATGTGAGTAATACTTATTAAACCTCCATTTTCAATTATGGTAATATTCTTGACTGTGTTTCATTCAGAACTAAGTGTAGACTCATAACAGCAGGGACCAAGTACACAGCGGTATAACTAGAATTCCATTATGGCGGGTGAGTACAAACATACACTAAGGATACTTAAAAGATATTTGTATATTATCACAGATAAGCCTGAAAAAAATCGGGAGGCTTCCACGTTCTTTTTTTACATATGGCGGAATTACAGGAGTATAAATACAAGTTATCGCAATAATTTAGAAGGAAAGGTAGTTGCTTCATCACACGTTGTATCAAAGCACTGTTAGTTGAAGATGGCAAAAATCGAAACGTAACTTCCGTGCTAAGAAATAACTGATTAATGACAATTTAAACAACTAATACACCCACGTCGAATAGCTAGTAGCCAATCAAATCAATCCTACCATATTAGATTTTTAATAAACCCAACAAAAAATCATTAAACGGATACACCCACACAGTATAAACCAATTAAATCAATTCCACCATAATTGAATTATAATCAGTCTAATAAAAATCACTTAATCCAAAGTTGATTCGTACAAACCAATCAGAAAATCGATATTAATAATTAGAATATAACGTACCCAAAAAGATGTAAAGTCCAATGAGCAATGCTCCAGGCAACAAAAGCAACGCCTGGTCCTGCGTTCCCAACTCTTCGCCCATTTCCGAAATCGGGATACAACTGCCCACAGTTGGATATATCATGTGATCAAGTCGTGGACGGTAGGTGAAGACGGGTCCAGCCAAAGATATATTCGAGGTAAGCTTGATGCGACGAGTGTGCGCATACGGACAGACTGGGCTCATCAGAAGGCCGTACGAAAAACAGACACCGTCGACTAGGATCATGCAGCAAAACGATCCAAAAACGATTATCCAGCCCCAGCCTCCATCCAAATTCGATTCGAGTGGATTGATGTCTGAAGAAGGAAAAGGAAGTAAAAAAAAATACCATTAGGTTGGAATCATCTGAAAAAAACACACAATCCCATTATAAACATTTAACACTAATGGTAATCTCCAAAGTATGAAGTAATTTCATTGGCTATTCATTGATTAAGCCTTATTTTATTGGTGGAATGTTTTGGTAAAATGTCAAGTGATTTTTTACCGATATAAACACTTAGACTATAATTGGTTAATTATTAAAACGCTTTACTATCATTCGTTGAGTGGTCACCCGCATTTTTTATTTTATGTTTGCTACTTTGAATGTTTACGAGAAACATTTTTCAGCAGTGGACATTTTGTAAACCGAACGTGGGTACATTTTAGTGCCGGTGAGTGGGATTCGAACCCATGTCCACCGAGGTCCGTTCGAAGCGTTGTACCATAGACCACTTATGATGTATTATTTTTTATTAAGTCTTTTAAATGACCTAGTTCAAATTACATATTATGTACTTGTATCATTCTTCAATTTGTCCGTCAACAATTTAATTAAAACTCGTGTTTTCCATAGCAACATATTTTTGAAATATAATAATCATCATCATCACGGATAAACATCCGTCAGCGGTTATCGGCATCGCTCAGGGTAGTCCAAGTGTAAAAGTCTGCAAAAACACCAATATTTGGTTGTGCGACTTTAAATATTGGAATATATCGCGAGTTAAACTCGGCTCCAGTGACCTCTATTGGCGCAATTGCTTAATTAAGTAATTCATTTGGACAAGGGAGGCTTGGCATAAATAAGAAGGACTAAGTTCGCGTGCAGAAGTACACCAATGATCAACACAAAAATCCTTCTAATATGTAATCCAACCACTCTCTCTCTCTCTTCCTCTCATTCTCTAAATATGTAAATAAGCTTCAATTTCTATTGATGGGATGTTAATAATCCTAAGGATTCGAATAATACTTAGAAAGTTTCAATTTCCAATAGTGGTGATACTCCTGACTGTTTGTCCTCCACGTGGTGCATCCTGGACCAGGTTCCAACAAGCATCTAGACGAATAATATCAGAAATCGACTGCATAGTGGTATAATTAGGCTTTCATTGGATTCTTGTTCAATGAATGGGTCCTAACGTACACTTTAGATGCTTAAAAAGTATCTATTTATCATATGTAGCCTGCTGGCTTGTGGATATGTCAACTGACGTCAGGCCCGAATAAGATTGCCTCGTCAATTCCTGTGAACACTGGCGTTGTCACAAGGAAGTAGTCTTCTAGCCAAAACATTTTATTTATTCCCCGAACTTCAATTCACATTCGCGAACCTAATTTTACAAAAATGGATTATTTTTTCCATTTTAGCCCAAATGGCGGCATATACCCAGTTTGTACCTCCAGTTGGCAACCCCAATCCAGTGTTTGGCGCCGTTCCAATATATCCTCACCACAACACACCTCGAGTAAACGCAGCCGAACTTATTTCGTCGCACAGTTCCGGTACGTGATTTGTTTTTATTTCCAAAATATTAATGATGATTTTTTGTCTATTGGATGAGTGTTTGTTAAATAGATATTTTATCAGGTCACTTTTTATATGTTCGTGATTGAAGAGAACTAGTTTGCCTCACAGATTATGTCTTCTATTATTTTTATTTGGAATTATAAGGGGGACTTAATGCTTTACATTGATTGTAGTCGTTAAAATGAAACATCTTCCATTTATTTCCACCACCACCCCTCCCTTCCCCCCCCCAAGTTCAACAACAAAAACCAACTAGACATTGCTCTGACAAAAAAATCAGACATCCTCATCCATCTTTGAAAACGGCAGCGCCTCTACGTGTGTTACATTTGATGTGCTGTAGTAAATGATGGAAATGATAAAGAGTTGACAATGATAGAAAATAATAAATGAACATCTTATAAACATAGTTATCCTTATGTTCCTATTAGTGTATTGTTCAATAATCACGATACAATATCCAGTTTCTGGACTGCATAGAAAACGTGATATATATATATATATATATATACAATTGCTTTCTAATTATGTTCATTGTTGAAAAGGTCAATTCTTAAAATGTCACAACTTCACTATCATTTGTTTTGTGTTATTCCCCTTTTTATGGTACCAAACAGTAACCACCATCAGCATCGAGAAAAATTATTTTTATTTCATAATTTATTTATTTGAGTATTTTACGAGAAACGCGCCTTTCGGCAGGTAGAAACTTTAGTAAGGCCGAATGTAGGCCCGCATTTAGTGGGCTGGTGCTGGGGTTCGAACCCATGCCCGCCCGGGTTCAAATTGAGGGCTGTTTCCCTAGATCACTTCGGCACAAACTCCCATGTCCAAAGGGCGAGGTTGAAAAACATAATAAAACTCGACTCATTGTTTTGTGCCTTCCCACATAAATCTTTAGTAAAAGGCGAAAGATTTATCCGCACTAGGAGAGATGCCAGAATGGCAGTCCAAGTTGCAAAAATCCCTCTAATCATTGAGTTCCACGATGTGCACTTAATGAGCGACACTTGAGTTATGCCGACTTTAAATTTCAATTACATTTACCCCTTCCCCATCCGCCAATAAGCAAAAGGTAAGCCGTAGAACGCCCAATTCGATCACTTTTATAGGCGGAAGGATATAAAGCGAGTAGGTTATAAACTCACCCAAGGAGTCTAGTGGCGATGAAATGCACCAATAAGAGTTATAGATTAAACGTTGCCAACCACACTGTCTTCTATTCCGCGGAATTACGGTTAAACTTTCCTGATTCAGTCCACTTTAGACATATTTATCTTATCGTGTAACTCCGCCTAGAGAGGATTAGAAATCAATCAATCAGGTCAGTCTCAAGTCTGGATTAAAGAAGATGGTTTGAGCGCCAAGTTAGCGCAATCTGACCCCTGTGAAAATACGATATTACTAGAGAAACAACACAAGTGGACACCATTGTGGCTAAAATGTGATAGCATGACCCAGAAGACAGGATAGGGTGAAAGCCGAAAGGAAGATCAATTTTTGATTAGACGGAAACAAATCACTTGGTTAAAGACCAGCAGAAACGGTTTCGGATTGGATAATTGACAATGACAGAAGAAAGGCTGGTAGATTACAGAAAACGTGGTCGTGAACCATTCGGGAAGATCACACTGAAATGAATGTGTCATAGAGGATCAAATGAACATTTTGGCAAAATGTTCGAACACACATGGAATTATTTTGTTGGCCCCATGCGTTCCTTTTAAATTATGGGACTGTGTTGCTGTTTTTTTAGCTGTTACTGTTATCTCGTTGCCCCATTCTCATTTTAAAGCAAAAGGGTTTATTAATATTATGAGTATATATATATATATATATATAATAGGGATGTTAATAGTCCTGATGATTTGGCTAATGCCTATGAAATCTCAATTTCCAATAATGATGATATTCTTGACTATTCATCCTCCATGTAGTGTATATACAACAACAGTCGTTCTAGCAATAAATCATAATACCTCCGTTTATTATTAAGTTTTAATAAACAATATTTTATTAGAAATAATATTATACATATATACTGATGAAGTTTTATCCAAAATATTTGTTAATAAGTGTTCGATATGTCTAAGATAAGTAAAAAGTGCTAAATATTCTTAAATATCATACTAGGTCAATATAGGATTCAATTTCGTTACCCCCACTGTATTTTGTAAATAAATATATTAAACATTTGAATAGTTAACGCCAAATTTCATGTTGATTTTAATCAACCATAAAGCATGAAAGGTTGATCATTACTAATGAAATTGTAATTAATGAAGTGAGTTGAATAATGCTCAATACATTTCTCTGTTGAAGCTATAAGACTGTTCAGCCTTCACGTCGGGCATCCTGAACTAAGTGCCTAAAAGTATCTGTAGAATAATAAGAGCAGGGTCCAAGTGCACAGAGGTATAACTGAGATGGCAAATGGCTGCAGGCACACATCCAAAATACTTAAAAGGTATCTTAAGGTATACGTACATACCATATGTAGCCGTTGGACTAAAGGAGATAACCCTGACCAAAATCTGGCGGCCTTGTCAATATTTACAAATAATGGCCCTATTAGCCGAGAAACATTACCACTATCCCATATATGTTATGCTTATCAAGCCGTCAGGAAGCTAATTGGTCAATAAAATAAATGCTAAACTGTGATTGGTTCAGAAAAAAATATCAATAAACCAATCAGATTTCAGTGTAAAACTTGAGTCAATTCATACTTAAAATGTGCGATTTTTCAACTTTTCATTCAAGCCATTATCAAACCATCAAAGTCATTGCTGAACGAATATAGAAATAATGAAGAAAGAGGGTACATCATGACCTACCTGCAGTTTGATAATCACCCACCGACGTTTGTTGGACAACATAATTTCCAACCGACGAATGTTTGGCGCCTAATTTGGAATTGTTTTGCTGTTGCTGCTGTTGCTGTTGGAGGGAATATTGGGAAGAGGACAGCGGTGCCACAAGAGTACTTTCAGTCGACGGCCTAACGATAGATGCGACGTTTGAATTGCCCAATGTCAAAACGGGGACGGTATATTGTTGTTTCTGTTGTTGTTGCTGCTGTTGTTGTTTGTGTTCTTCGTTGACTTTTTCGTGCAATTCCTGATGTTGGTAAAATAAAGATTAATACATTATTATCATCATTATCGTTATTAGGAATACTAATGGTCCTCTGCTAATCCATTTTAATCGTCTTTCTTTTATTGTGCTAGAGATATATGGCCAATAAATGTTAAGTGTCTTACAAATATCTGGAAATGGATGAAATATTTTATTAGTTATTAAACGAGTGTGTTCAATAAAGGACAACAAGCGAAACCATAAGGATCTTAAACAGTTTTGCTCAAAATGAACAAGCTTTTGTGTATCCACTTGCAAGTATAAAGTAGAATAGAACGCACTAAACTCTTATATATTCTAATCTTGGTTTTAAGAGAAATATTATTTTTATTCCATAAAAGTTTACTTAAACACCCAAGGGCTGCAGCAGAAAGGCGAATAAGACGCCAAATCTCTAAAGAGCTGGATCCTCTGTTATCTATGACCGAGCCTGGGCACATAAATTCATCAACCAAATGGAAGTTCCTATGCTGGGAATGAATTATTCTACATTTTTGCGCTTGTAGAACAATTGTTTGATGTATAGGATTGTGAAACAACTGTCGGGGAGTTACAATGAACACCGATATTCTAATCAAAGGAAAAAATCGTCGTTTACTCCTAACAAATGATGAGCAATCATCAAGATGGGTAGAGCATTTTAAAGAAGTACTTAATCAGCCCATGCCAAATACTCTTATAGATTTTAATAATGATAATGACATGAATGCGACTCAAAATCCGGAAATATGTAATAATGCCATTTCTGTAACTGAAGTGATTTATGCAATTCAAAAGTTGAAAAACAATAAAGCAGGAGGACTTGACGAGGTAACTGCAGAGATGCTCAAACATGGAGGTGATGTTGTAGCAAGTGAGCATACTCATTTATTTAATGTTATATGGCATAATGAACAAGTTCCAAATGATTGGCGGCAAGGAGTAATTGTTACTCTTTCAAAAAAGGAAGTCTGAACGATTGCAATAATTGGCGCGGAATAACATTATTATCTGTTCCTGGTAAGGTGTTTTGCATAGTAATTTTAAATCGTTTAAGTAATGCAGTAGATAAACATCTTTGAAAACAACAAGCAGGTTTTCAGAAAAGAAGAAGTTACATTGAACAATTACTCACCCTCCGTAACATTATGAGCAAAGTCAAAAATTTCAGCAATCACTTACAATCAATTTTATTGATTTTATGAAAGCTTTTGGGTGTTTATCGAAAATCATTATGGAAAATCGTTAAGTTTGACGGAATATAGTTAAAATATGTAAATGTTATGCGTTCGCTATACCAAAATTGAAGTTGTTGTGTTCGAACAAAAAGTGGTCATACTGCTATGTTCGAAATTGTCAGGGGAGTACGTCAAGGATGTTTTCGATTCTTCTGGTAACTGATTTCATTATGACTCAATCCATGAATAATTTGTCTTATGATATCAAATGGAACCATGGTAGATTAATAGATTTAGATTTTGCAAATGATATCGGTCTACTCATTAAAACTCCAAAAATGATGCAAAATATGACAACACGTCTCAATAATATCAGTTTTCGTTTTGGTTTACGGATTAATTGTTCAAAAACGAAAGTGTTGTGCACTAAGTCAAACAATTATTTGCCCATTAAAATTAATGGATAAAATATCGATACTGTTGATTCCTTTACATATCTGGGAAACATCATTGGTAAAGACGGAAAAACCTAAATTGATGTTAAAGCCAGACTTGGAAAGGCAATGTCAGCCTTCCATAGGCTCAAATCAATATGGTCATGTTCTTCCATTCGCCTAAAGACAAAACTTTGTTTGTACGCATCAATAGTCATTTTTATGGAAATATATGGGAGTGAAACGTGGAAGCAAGCAGATAAGATTGATAAGATGGTAAATGTTTTTTATTGCTAGTGTCTTAGAAGTATTTTAAAAATTACCTGGCGCGATCACATTTCAAATGATGAGATCATGAAAAGAACTGACTCGTTCACTCCATGACATCATTACAATTAGACGAAGAAAATTACTTGGTCAAATTTTACGTTTATCGCCCGAAAGACCAGCAAGAACGGTTTTGGAATGGACAATTGGAGATGGTAAAAGAAAAGTTAGAGTAGACCACAGAAAACTTGGCTAAGAACTATTCGGGAAGATCACATTGAAATGAATGTTTCATAGGGGGTCAAACAAAACGTTTGGCAGAATGTCCAAATACATGGAAACATTTTGTTGTCTTATGTTCGCTTTGAATTACGAGACTTAAATGTCCACTGCTGAAAGATGTTTCCCTTACAGCATTCAAAGTAGCATATAAATATATAAATATATATATATATATATATATATATATATAATATAGCAGGGACCGAAGCAGAGCAGTACAACTGGGCTTTCGCTACGGCGGGTGGGTGCGAACATACACCCAGGCTACCTAAAAGGTATCTTAGGGTATACATTTACCATATGTAGCCGTTAGGCTAAGAAAGCTAACCCTGGCAAAAAATCAGGCACCCTCGTCAATCATTGCAAAAAATGACGTCTTCTACTTTGCTATTCTTGTACGCTTGAAATCGATCGATTTTTTTGATTCAAAGTATCAAATAGCATAAATTCCTTTAAATGCAAATGAACACCAATCAAGACATTGTCAAACTAAATTGACCTTACTAGTAAAAATGTTTTTGTTTTGAATGGTTTGAATTTTATACGTGAGCTCAAAATAAAATAATGCTGATTGCATAACACTAGTAAACAAATTGTTTTTATCTGCGTAGTTATCTCTATATTTCCACAGCATATCGATTACAGATTGTATCAAATTGATGTATAACAAGGTCATTGCTTTGTTATTTGCCACTCTATTTATTTATTATTGTTATTATTCCAAAACCCCTTTTGTCTTAAAAATAAGCATGGGGCAATAAGATAACAATTACAGTAAAAATTAACATCAAAACAGCAACACAATCCCATAATTTAAAAAGAACATATGGAGGCAACAAAATGATTCCATGTGATTGTTGCAAATTTCCAATCGGTTAGTAAGTGAGATGTGTACGTCCGTGAAGAACTTGTCATTCGTCTGGCCGAGCTACTGTTCAACAAGGAATTAACAATGACTACGTATTTTATTCGTTTATTCGATTAGTTGGTTGGCTATTTAGTTATCTTTTGATTATTTCTATAGATCACATCAAATTGTTAGTTCCCACTCTATTTATTCATTATTACAAAACCCTTTTTGCTTTAAAAAATAAGCATGGGGCAACAAGATAACAGTAACAGCTAAAAAACAACAATACAGTCCCATAATTTAAAAGGAACGCATGGGGCCAACAAAATGATTCCATGTGTGTTCGACTATTTTGCCAAAATGTTCATTTGATCCTCCATGACACATTCATTTCGGTGTGATCTTCCCGAATGGTTCACAGCCACGTTTTCTGTAATCTACCAGCCTTTCTTCTGCCATTGTCAATTATCCAATCCGAAACCGTTCTTGCTGGTCTTTCGGGCGGTAAATGTAGAATTTGACCAAGTGATTTGTTTCCGTCTAATCAAAAATTGATCTTCCTTTCAGCTTTTACCCAATCCTGTCTTCTGGGTCATGCTATCACATTTTAGCCACAATGGTGTCCACTTGTGTTGTTTCTCTAGTAATATCGTATTTTCACAGGGGTCAGATTGCGCTAACTTGGCGCTCAAACCATCTTCTTTAATCCAGACTTGAGACTGACCTGATTGATTGATTTCTAATCCTCTCTAGGCGGAGTTACACGATAAAATCAAGATGTCTAAAGTGGACTGAGTCAGGAAAGTTCAACCGTAATTCTGCGGAATAGAAGACAGTGTGGTTGGCAACGTTTAATCTATAACTCTTATCGGTGCATTTCATCGTCACTAGACTCCTAGGGTGAGTTTATATCCTTCCGCCTATAAAAGTGATCGAATTGGGCGTTCTACGACATACCTTTTGCTTATTGGCGGGTGGGGGGGTAAATGTACTTGAAATTTAAAGTCGGCTAACTCAAGTGTCGCTCATTAAGTGCACATCGTGGAACTCAATGATTAGTGGGATGTTTGTAACTTGGACTGCCACTCTGGCGTCTCTCTAAGTGCGGATAAATCTTTCGCCTTTTACTAAAGATTTATGTGGGAAGGCACAAAACAATGAGTCGAGTTTTATTATTTTTTTCAACCTCGCCCTTTGGACATGGGAGTTTGTGCCGAAGTGATCTAGCGAAACAGCCCTCGATTTGATCCCGGGCGGGCATAGGTTCGAATCCCAGCACCAGCCCACTAAATGCGGGACTACGTTCGGCCTTGCTAAAATGTTCGAATTCTACCAAAGGTACTAAAATGCATCTTAAGTGTACGTTAGGACCCATTCATTGAACGGGAATCCAATGAAAGCCTAATTATACCGCTTGCAGTCGATTTCTGATATTATTCGTCTAGATGCCTGTTGGAACCTAGTCCAGGATGCACCACGTGGAGGACAAATAGTCAGAAATATCACCACTATTGGAAATTGAAACTTTCTAAGTATTATTCGAATCCTCAGGATCATTAACATCCCATCAATAGAAATTGAAGCTTATTTACATATTTAGACGGTTCAGTCATTTTTAGAGAATGAAAGGAAGAGAGAAAGTGGTTGGATTACATATTAGAAGGATTTTTGTGTTGATCATTGGTGTACTTCTGCACGCGAACTTAGTCCTTTTATTTATGCCAAGCCTCCTCGTCCAAATGAATTACTTAATTGGGCGTTAACAGCTAATAGAGGTCACTGGATGAGTTTAACTCACGATATAATTAACATTTAAAGTCGGCACACCTCAAATATTGGTGATTTTGCAGACTTTTGCTAATTTGGACTACCCTGAGCGATGATAACCGCTGACGGATGTTTATCCCTGATGATGATGATTATTATATTTCTGGACATGTTGCTATGGTTACACGAGTTTTAATTGCACTGTTGACGGACAAATTGAAGAATGATGCAATTACATAATATGTAATTTGAACTAGCTCACGGTGTTACTCTAATAAAAATAATACATCAAGGGGTGGTCTAGCGGTACAGCGCTCAATTCGGACCTCGGTGGACATGGGTTCGAATCCCACCACCGGCACTAAAATGCGGGCCCACGTTCGGCTTCGCTAAAATGTCCACTGCTGAAAAATGTTTCTCGAAAAACATTCAAAGTAGCAAACATAAAATGAAAATAAGGGTGACCACTCAACGAATAATAGTAAAGCGTTTTAATAATTAACCAAATATAGTCTAAGTGTTTAGTGATTGGTCAAAAAATCACTTGACATTATACCAAAACATTCCACCAATAAAATAAGGCTTAATCAATCAAGAGTGATCACTCAAGCAGCCTAGTATATTCGAACTTGAGTAAACATAAGTTCAAATATCACCGTCCGGCAATAAATGCAGACCTCCATCCAACCTTGAAAAATATGTCGCTTCCAAAACCTAAAGGTGGCATAAGTTGGCAGCATAACCACCTCTTTATTAATTCCAAGTTCGTATAGCAACTCGAATTCATCTACAAAAAGGTTGTCGGGTGCAAATTGAACTTGGGGGGGGAATGACATTTCTTGACTAAAAAACCGTTTCCGTGTAACGACGCCGGAGTTCAAAGGAGCTGACAAAGTGATACTTTTCACAGTTGGTGCCAGTTGACAGATTCACAAGCCTAACCAGCTACATATGATAAACAGATACCCTGAGATATCTTAGGTGTATGCAAGAACCCATTCACTGAACAGGAATCCAATAAAAGCCCCATTATACCGCTGTGCATTGGGCGCCTACTGTTATTAGTTTAAATGCACATGTGCAGGAGGAACAGTCAGAATTTTTAAAAATTGAAACTTTTTAAGCATTACTCAAATCCTCGGGAATCAATAAAAATAAAAGTGATCTTATTTCGTTGCCGATCTTATTTATAATTTCAACATAAACATTCAATGTATAAGAATCGATAAATCAATGTCTTTTCGTAAACACCCATTAGAAATAACGCTAAAGGGATATTGTCCTCGATTTCTGACACTATCAATTGGATTTGTTGACAAAGCGCATCACAACGAACAAAAATTGTTATTTTTGTTACTGTCATTGTTTTTGTTGCTTGATTGAATAATAGTTGTAGGATTTAATTCAATAATAGATTATACTTTTTACTGAAAAGTGGAATTTATATATATATATATATATATATATATATATATATAATTAAATAAACAATGCTAATAATCTCGAAGATGTGAGTGTAATACCTATAAAGTCTTAATTTCCAATTGTGGTGATATTCTTGACTGTTCCTCCTTCATGTGGTGCATCCTGGATTAGGTGCCCATATGCATTTAGTCTAATAGCAACAGGGATCGAGTGCATAGCGGCATAATTGGGATTCCACTATGGTGAATGGGTGTAAACATACACCCAGGGTGTTTAAAAGCTTACTTAAAAAGATACTTAAAAGGTAACTTAAGGTTTAAGTATACCCTGGGCTAAAAGAGAACTCTGACAAACAATCAAGTGACCTCGTCAATCGTTGCAAACAGTGGCGCTGTCACAAGAATGCGGTCTACCAGCCAAGAACCTTCGCTATTCTCCTACGTTTATTGCGCTTATCAAGCTATTAATATACCGTACGAATATAGAAATGATGAAAAAGTGACTATGTCACCAATCACAATAAATGAATGAATATAATTGAATAGATATTTAAATCAATTTGAATTAAACGCCATATTTTTGTGTCTTCGTGATATATCAAACAGTATAGCTATTCCTCTAGATGTTTTTGTTCAACCTATGTCCACCAGAGATTACTACGGGTCTCCTCGTGTGTCTTTGCGTCACAAAAATAACTTCTTTTTCGATTGTCACACTATCCCTTCTGTGTGTTAAATTCTGAACTCAAACTAGCATGAACTAAGAATTCAGCAATACAATTGACCTTCAGCCTTGACGGAGGAAAGTATATACCCAGGAAACCTTTAAAGCATCTTAAAATATACAGCCGTTAGTCATACAAGATTAAATCTAAGAAACAATCAAGCTACTTTATACAACGTATTGACTATTTAAAGTAGTCATAAATAAATTCATTATAATTGATGACGTAGTCACCTCTTCAATATTTCTATATTTGTACAGTATATTCAACTATCCATTTCGATAGCGTGATAAGCATAACAAACGTAGAAGAATGAGGACGTTTCTTGGTTAATTGACAGCATCCTTGTAACGGCGCCGCTGTTTACAAAAATCGATGGATCAGCTTAATTTTTGGTAGTTATGTTCCTTAGCCCATTAACTACATATACATATATATTAAGATACTTGTTCTAAGGGGGAGACCGACCCCTACTTAGCGCGTCCACAGGTGGCGGATAGTGGAATGACCTTTAGCAATAGAGGTTAGCTGTGAATAAGGCTGTGCCAAATAAACAGCCGTGGACCAAACGGATACTCAGGCGTTAAGGTCGTTAACGCGTTGACAAAAAGGCGACAACGGTTATTGGTGTCACCCTAAGTATTATCACCAAAGCAGCCCTATTTAGGGACAGCACTGCTTGCTCCACTCGGAGAGGGGCCTAGAAAAGGTGGTTTAAAAATTGCTCGTCTTCTCACCAGGATGGCTGGCCGCGGCTAACTGGTCTATATACTCGCGGTCGAAACTCTCACAAAAATCAATTAAAGGCCGTGGTCAACAGGGCTGATACTGATGACCAAATTCAAAAAAACACCATTTTCAGAGCTCAAACAAGGCTGAATGTGACTCGCGACGCTACTGCCTGCTCTGTGAATATTACTCGCGATAATGCACCGGTTATTAAGATACTTGTTAATAGTCGTAGTGTATGCTTGCACCCATCGATCTGTGTCGGGGTGGTCTAGCGGTACAGCACTCGAATTCAGACCTCAGTGGACATGGGTTCGAATCCCATCGCCGACCCACGTTTGGCTTCGCTAAAATGTCCTCTGCTGAAAGATGTTTCTCATGCAAACATTCAAAGTAGCAAACATAAAATAATAAAAATAAAGATAAAATCCCAGTTATACTGCCATGATCTATTTCTGATATTCACGAGATACGATAAGGTCGTAATCCCCATAAAAGTAATTTTAGTTTACAATAATTGATTATTTATTAACACTATTCATTTTGCTGCCAATCTTTATTTATAAAAAAATCATTAGTATTATATATATATATATATATATATATATATATATATATATATATATATATATATATATATATATATATATATATATATATATATATATATATATATATATATATATATGTTACTAAAAAATATACGAAATGAATTCATCTCAGTTTATACTTTTTATTATTTTTATTTAAACACCTATAAACACAAAATTAATTATTTTCAATTATTAAACGTAAAATAAATTTTGTGTTCACAATCTAATTCAGAATGTAAAGCAATAAAAGAATTGTGAAAAAAAATTGCGGAGTAACCACGAAGCCTTAATGGACATCACTGTAAAGTTCGAACGGCTTTGTTGCAAATGCGGATTACAGAAATTGAGTTCTTGTGCAGACGACGTAAAAAATTCAGAATTTCCAGCCAAATTCCACTATTTAGTGTTTCGATCCCAAAGTCATTTCCTCTTTAGCAAGTCGAAAATCGAAACTTCGCCCCATCTCAAGACAAAAACCAGTTTGGTTAGAATATGTGATCTACCTCTACGAGCTCATTCATTCAATTGACGTCTACTTTTCTGTCTGAGTAAACTCCCTTAACTCAACCAGCTACATATGATAAATAGATACGTTGAATATCTTTTAAGCATCTTGGGTATATGTTAGCACCCATTTACTAAGAGGGAGTCCAGTCAAAGCCCAGTTATACCGCTGTGTACTCGGTCCTTGATGTTATTAGTCCAGATGCCTATAAGTACCTGGTCCAGGATGAAGCATATGGAGGAAGAACAGTCAGGAATATCAATCATTGGAAATTGCGACTGTATAATCATTGCTCAAATCATCGAGATCATTTGAATCCCCAACCCTTTAAACAAATTTCTTTAAATGTTTTTTGTCTTATAACTACAATCTATCTTTCTTCTTTTTGTAAATGTAGCAATAGTTGAACCTGGATCTTGACTTAATGCTGCAGTCGGTTTAAACAAACAAATTAAAAGTTAAAGTTAAAGTATAAGTTAATCAGTATCACCACAATTTCTTTAAAATGTTTATAATAAGAATGCTACTAGATCACCCAAAAACATTTGACTAAAACGCCTGTCTTTTCCATGTGTTTGGCATAAACGACTTTACTAGAAAAAGACCAGCTTAACTCTAATAATCAGCAAAATACACAAGCTTGAGAAAACTCTAAAAAAGATTGTAATTCTGTCAAGTCTGATTCCCAATATTAACTGAAATAAAGTATTAACTTTAAATGATCAGGTCTAAAATTGCTAAAAAAAATGGGTTTCTCAAATTTAGCAGTAATAAATAAAATTTATACAACATTTTCTATATTTGTCAAAACTAAATTTATCGAGTTTTAAATTCAAAAATAAAACGTTTCAAAATTTATAAAATGACATACTTTTAAAAATTGTCTCAAGTCTTCACTTCCCATAGTGTCTTCATTAGCCTCTTGATATTCTTGATTTGTTTCATCCTGAATGGTAGGTCCATCGGACTTTTTAAAATCTGGATTTTCTGCATCCGAATTACATACAACAGTTTCCATTTAAATCCGTAAATATTTAGTTTAAAATGTTTGTTTTTCTCAATTTCTATAAATAAATTTTAAACATTTTTTTCTTTTAAAGAATGTAAATACAAATCGCTTCTACTTAATCATATAAATCCCACTGCTAAACTCCTATAAACCTTTTTCTCAACCCAAATTTTACTTTATGAAAGCACACTAATCACAGTATATATTCAAAATGTCCCAATGAGTTGACAAAGATATCTTTTGCTATAGAAAAATTAACCTGCAACGATAAAATTTCCTCCAATATTTGTCTGATAAAACTTTATTAATAAAATCTATTAATCATTACACATAAATGTAGCAAAATATAAAGTAAGGTTATAAAATTTTTAAAGTATTCCATATTTCATTAATAAATTAAATCAAGCTTAAAACATTCTATCGGTTAACTAATAAAATAATTGTAATAAAAGAAATTGTAAATAAAAATAAGCTTAAAACAAATCCACTTACCAAATAAAAGTTTTTTCACAAGTCAATTTTTAAAAATAAAATTCAAATAATCATAATTAATATTTCCTAACCATAAAATTAATTAAATGAAATAAACATTTCCAAAATCTTTTTAAAAAATAAAAATTAACGATAATATTCATTAAAATAAAATAAACCAAAACTTAGTTAAATACAACCAGTATAAAAAAATAATTAATAAAAAATAAAAACAAAACGTTTCATTTCTAAAAATAAAAACCAAATAATCATTTTAAAATACTTATCACAAATTGTATTTGTAATATAATGGAATAATAATATACATTATTCAAAATTACTCAAACATTTATGCTGTACTTTTAACGCAAATAAATAATCAAAAATTCATCTTTTTTATAAATCAAAAATATTTAATTACAAAATGCACACATCAAACGGTTTATTTTGAGTAACAATAATACATAAAATAATAAATACATTTAACAAATTCCTTGCAAAAATAATAATAACTAATAATTATAATAAACAATTACGCTTAATAATCAGAACTCTACGAAATTTTGTAACAGATGGAAATCCGCGACCGCATAATACATAGAAATCTACTTTGAATTGAGCGCCTTCTGTAACGTTGCTGTTGTTTATATGAAAAAAGTAACAGTGTTTTTTTATATATTTTACATTTTTATATTTTTAATTAAATGCATTTATTATTTATTATTTATTTTAATTTTGTAATTATCTAATATACCTGTAGTCATTCTTATCAAAATAACTGTTACTGTTGGATTAAAATATTTAAAATGATTATTAATTTTTATTTTGATTACAATTTTTACATTATTGTACATTTAAACAACTTTGACTTTATTTGAACTTTGTTTTTTGTATTTGAATGTATCACGTTTGTCGTTAACGTGACTGTGGTTCTGTAAGTATACTGTGTCCTGTTTTTTCCTGTTGATAAACAGTATTGGTATGTAATTTTGAATTATTTTGTAATAATAAATTGCAAAACAATAATTTAGATTACACAAGAGCTTTTTCAATTGAAATTAGCTGGGGTGTTGATAATTATCCGTATCAAGTTAAATCAAAGGAAATCAGGGCCGAGATCTTAGTGAGATCTTAAAATAACAAACCTGCTATGACTATTATATTTGAAATAAAACATTTTCTAATAAAGAATTAAAAAATTTTAAATTATATTTACAAATTTAACGACATTTAATCATTAATAAATTATTGTTGTTTTTACCAAACACATTTTCTTTGTTTGGTGTATATATGCAGTGTACAAAATTATAAATGAAAATGATTCAAGTAATTTAATCAATTTTCATTATTATTATTATTATTATTAATTTTATTATTATTATTATTATTATTATTATTATTGTTATTTTTATCATTGTTTGTGCATTTTGTTTTACTGTATAGAGTTCTCTAGAAGCTTCTCTTACTTTCAATTTTGATTTGAATTGCGTACGTGACCGTGAGTGTTAGTTAATAAACGCTCCTCCGTTTCTTTGTCTGTTTTGTATTTAGTTAAAGTTGACGGATCAAATCCTTAAAAGTATAAGCTGTATCAGTACAAACAGCAATCAAAAAACAGATCTCTATTTATATTCATCAATACACTATACACTATACTGTATATATGCATATATATATATATATATATATATATACTACTTTAAACGTTTTGCGGTATACATCTTTTAGCAGTAAATATTTTAAGAAAACCTAGCGTGAGCCCGCATTTGGTGCCAATAATGGAGATAAAACCCACGCCTACCTAAGATCAAGTCAACGGCTGTACCGTTAGAACATATATATATATATATATATATATATATATAAATTTATATAAACATTTAGTAAATTATTATTTATATAGATGTATTTAATATAAACGTATGTTTAAAATTAAAATAACTTAATAACAATAATATAGTTTTATGTCAAGTTCAAAGTTATTGTAAGATCTCACTGAGATCTCGGCCCTGATTTCCTTTGATTTAACTTGATACGGATAATTATCAACACCCCAGCTAATTTCAATCAAAAAAGTTCTTGTGTGATCTAAATTATCGTTTTGCAATTTATTATTACAAAATAATTCAAAATTACATACCAATACTGTTTACCAACAAGAAAAAACAGGACACAAAATACTCACAGAACCACAGTCACGTTAACAACAAACGTGATGCATTCAAATACAAAAGGGCGCTTCAGAACAAGGTTCAAACAAAGTCAAAGTGTTTAAATGTACAATAATATAAAAATTGTAATTGAAATAAAAATTAATAATAATTTAAATATTTCATTCAAACAGTAACAGTTATTCAAAACTAACTTTTTTATAACAAATGGAAATAATATTAGGATAAAAGAACGCAAAAACCTACGTTTTATTAGAGAATAGTCATAAATATTAAAATTGATGTTGATTACTTTAGTTTAAATATTTTAGTAATAATACAATTTTACGCATCTAAAACATTATTTATTTGTTATAACGGCAAAAGTAATAAAAAAAATGTTGACTGAATATTTTGTAAGTGTGGATACAATTACCGGCATTTAAAGTAGGCCATTGTTTTGGTTTTTTTACTGTCCACTTTCTATAAAAAGTTTCTTATTAACTATTCTAGCATTAAAAACCAAAAAATAAAAATTATTATTATTATTACTATTATTATTATAGTTTAAAACAAAACTCATATAAAAATAGTAAAAAATAGTGTAATTTTAATAATAAGGAATAAATATTTAAATTTTAATACAAGTTTTTATAATTCTAAATTTAAAAAATTAAAAAAGCATAAAGGTTTTAGTATTTATATACAAATTGTAATTATGTGTACACTTACCTAGAAAGCATTATAATGTAATACAATCATTAGCCGATCGTCGGGCATCCCTTTCAATAATATTCTTGATCAAATAATCTATTAATAATTTAGCGAATGTTTTTAATATATTAATTGTGTTTTCAAAAACACAAAACATTCACTCAATTATAATTTCATTAAATTAATTACATTGGAAAAAGCCAAAAGTTTACACAACCACGTCAAGCGCAAAACAAATGTGTATTTAGACACATATTTGTTATATTTAGCAAGGTTACTATTCAATCACAACAAAGTCAAAAGTTACTTATTCACTGGCGTTAAAACGCTATTAATTCTGTTTAATTATTTAAATTACAGCATTTAAATAAAAAAGTGAAAACAACTCACGGATTGCAAAAAATTTAATATTTGTTTACCAACAGGGAAAATGAATAATTATAATAATTAATTGTGTTTAATTAAATGGTCATAATAGTTTTTAATTAATTTTTACAAATCACACTTGTTACAACCTTTTATAAAAGGTTAGTTTTTAATTTCTTGTGTTATTAATAATTGGGTATATATTGTTTATCATAGAAATATAATTAAAAAACCTTAGCATTAAGTTTACAGTAAAAAATTATTACTAGTAAAAAATATTTAATATTATTCCCGTTCATCATTTTTGCTTTTACAATTAAAATTAACTTAAAAACTTTAGTAGAAGTATATTTAGTATCATATAATACAAAATATAAAATTTAATACAAAATGACTAATAAAAAGATAAGCAGTTTTTGAGGTAAAAACATTAAAACACAATAATTAATATTTGAAAGACACAAGAACAGTTCATTCTTTATGAGTCATTGTGATATATCTTTTTAAAATAACAGGATCATTTTTTAACAAACCTAGAAATATAACTGGCTAGCAGTACAAGTTTCAGGTTTCAGGTTTATACACGAGTTAAATAGGAGAGAAAACTTCTTTTGGTACTAGGTTCTGAGTATCAGGTATCAATATCAAAGCAATATAAAAATAAAAAAGTAATAAAAAGCAAAAATAATTAGATAAAATTATAAAAGTAGTACGAATTATAGGCTAATCTCCTCGTCGAGAGTCGTTGGAGAGGGCAAAGAGATTGAAGTGGTTAGTATTAAGGAGTTTATAGACAGATAAGAATAATTGGGAAAAAATTAACTTAAAAAATTGGTTATTTTATTGCAAAATTATTATTTATTTTATATTATTATTATTTTTAATTAAATTACTTTGATTGTTTATAATTATTATTTTTATTTAAAAAAAGTTATTTTAATTAATGAAACCTAGCTGTCCGCCAAACACTTGAGTGCATGCGGCACTTAGTACAGCTACACGGCTTTCTCTTCGTCGCTTATTGAAATTGAGCAGCATTAAGGTGAGCACAATTTTTTCATGTTTACAAAATTTACAAATATTATAACTTTTTTTCGGTAATGTAAACATTATTTTGTTTTTCAACTGTACACAGATAATGGTTTTTTCTTTACACTCTTTTGAAGATTGTTGCAGCATTTTTGCATTGTAATACGAAACTTATTTTACTATTACTTTTACATAGTTATTATTTTTGATCATTTTTCATAATTGTTAACTGCTCCACAAGCTACCTTAATTATGGTCCTAATTTCAAATAACTTGAGATACATTAGAATTGAGGATTAAAAGGGTTTTTTTAATAAACTCATGTACAACCTGTACAGTATATAAATGAGCAAGTGAAAAATACTCACGAATGACAAATGTAATGTTTATTTAATCAAAGGATAAGTTGATAATTTCAGTTATGACCGGAAAATATTAACAGCTGGATAGTTGTTATTCATTATAAATTGAATTTACTGCATGATTACATCCCATAGAAGGGATAATGAAAATGTTCGTTTAAAGTTTTAACATTTTATAAATGTTATTTCAGTAGTTAATTTTTTTAGAAAATTACTTTTGTTTTACAGTTAACTGATGGCTGGAAACGCATTGAAACGTTTAATGGCCGAATATAAGCGTGAGTTATTTTTAACGATTATATAAAATTTAAGACACATCAGTACATTTAGTTTTTTCCCCATGTTTTTAAATCTATATTTGGGATGCTAATAATCGTGAGGATTTGACTTATCCTTATACAGACTTAATTTTCAATTATGGTGATATTCCTGACTGTTCATCCTCCAAGTGATGCATCCTGGACTAGGTTCTCATATACATCTAGACTAATAACAGCAGGAACCGGGTGTGCAACTGCCGCTTTGGCGGATAGGTATGAGCAAACATTTAGGATACTTAACAGGTACATTAAGGTGTACGTATACCATATATAGCTATTCGGATAAAATATCCGACGGCTTCGTCAATCTTTGCGAACAGTGGCGACGTCATAAGGATGCTATCTACTAGTCAAAAAATTTGTCATTCTTCCACGTTTGTTACGCTTATCAAGCCATCGAAGTCCATCGTATGAATATGGAAACTAATGAAGAGGTGACCACATCACCAACCAAAACGAATGAATGAGTAAAACGAATTCTATATTTATGGATTTTGAAGATTTCAGTAATATTTCGATGACCGTATTATTCCTAACTGCCACATCTGCTTAGCACATTATGTACTAAGTGTACGTACGTACCTGAACAATGAGGGTTGAGTGTACAGCTGTATAACTGGTTGTACACTTTCACCTATCCATTAATGCTCAGATCAAGTTATACCGCTGTGAACTCTGCCCTTGTTATGTCCAGAATGCATCACATGGAGTTCCGAAAATAAGAGTATTATTGTTATAAAAAATTGGTATTTAATCAGCATTTTTGTGTAATAAAGTGCGTACTACTGATTCTATTTATTAATTAAATCTGCCAGAATTGACAATCAATCCTCCAGAAGGTATCGTTGCCGGTCCTGTGGACGAAAACGACTTTTTCGAATGGGAAGCGCTTATTGCGTAAGTTTAAAGTGTTTAATTTTTAATCAGAATGTTTTTCTTCCAAATTATTTTCTCTTAGATTTACTAATTATTAAACAATTCTTTTTCTCTGAAACATTGCAATACTAAGTGTTACAGTGATTTATTTCGGTTAAAGGTATTTATATCGATCTTTTAGGAATAATTTATTATAATTAAATGTATTTATGTGAACAACTACAGTTGTTAGCAGAGCCACCTCTTTATTGGGATGCTAATGATCCTAAGGATTTGAGTAATGCTTATAAAGTCTCAATTTCCAATGATGGTGATATTCCTGA
>JAKXYG010001499.1:0-16588 GCA_025895645.1 Cardicola forsteri
TTATTATTATTATTATTATTATTATTATTATTATTATTATTATTATTATTATTATTATTATTACTGTTAGTATTATTATTATTATTGTAAATTAAACTCATTTTATTGTTTTATTATAGAAAAATTGTAACAATAAAACAATTGTTATTAATATTATTATTATTATTATTGTTAACATTATTTCCAGTATGTTAACATTTTACCTATAGTAATACACCTAAGTTCAAGTCCACTAGTCGACTAAGCTACTCGAACAGTGCCGCAGTAGCCACAATAACTGAAGCACCAAACTCGTAACGAAATAATTATGAGTTGGAATTGCACTACCGTTTAACAACATGCGAGTCATCGACTAGAGTTCAGCACAATATCTACTAGCTGTAAAATATTTTATTACAACAATAGAAAATACAATAACAATGGACAAAAACAAAACCAACCTTCATTTTCTACTTTCAATTGCACATAGCTTTGTGAAAAAGGCAACGTTTTGGCCCACGAATTGACTGAATGCGGTTTGGCGGTTGACGATTGGATGCCGCCCAATTTGTCCAAGTCGTCCACATTTACATTGTGTTGGATTTTTTGGAAGCAGCACAGAAAGAGCACATCTTCGGATTTTTCATTTTTTATTGGCGTAATCGACAGATCGCAAATAAACAAATTACCTAAAAGTAGAAGAAACCAGATAATAATAATTATTATTATTATTAATATTACTATTATTATTACAAATATTAGTATTAATATTATTATCATTATTACTATCATTATTATTATCACTATTATTATTATTATTACTAATATTACTATTATTATTATTAATAATAATATCAATATTGCTATTAATATTATTATTATTATTATTCCTACTATTATTATCATTATTGGTTTAATAAGAATAATAATTATTAATAAATAATATTACTATTATTGTTACAAATATTACTATTAATATTATTATTATTACCATTATTATTATATTACTATAACTATAACTATTATTATTATTATTATTATTATTATTATTATTACTAATATTACTACTACTATCATTATTATTATTATTATCATCACTTATTACGAATATTATTGTTATTATTGTTATTATTATTATTACTATTATTACTATTATTAATAATATTACTATTATTATTACAAATATTAGTGTTAATATTACTATTATTATTATTACTTATATTACTATTAATTTTATTATTGTTACTACTACTATTATCATTATCACTATTATTATTATTATTACTAATATTACTAATAATTATAGTAATATTATTATTATTATTATAACTAATATTACTATTATTATTATTAATATTATTATTACTATTATTATTGTTAATATCAATATTGTTATCAATATTATTATTATTGTTACTATTATTATCATTATTGTTATAATAATAATTATTATTATGATTGTTACTATTTTACTATTTATTGTATTAGTATCGCTATTATTATTATTATTAATATTATTGTCATTAATACTACTATTATTACTATTACAGTTATCATTATTATTACTATTGTTATTACTATTATTATTATTATTGTTAAAATAATAATAATAATTAATATTACTATTATTATTACTGTTATTATTGCTATTATTATTATTATGCTGTTTATTTATTTCAAAACCTTTTCTCCCTAGAACGCGTGGAACAAAGCAAAATTGTACATTTAATTTTTGGTTTTAAAAATTGGATTTTGCCGTACTCTGTCATTGAAATTGTATGCTGCTTCCATTTTAGTGCCGTAGTTACAAATTGTTATAAATCAAATCCCAAATTTATTCCGTATACTTGTATTTCGAATTGTGAGTTTTGTAAATTGTGAATATCGAAAATTGAACTTTTGCCTTAATTTTATTAAACCCTGTCATGGGAATTGCAATATTTTCTATTTTGGTAATAATATTTACCAATTTGATATTGTTAATCTGTTAATTTCACCCCCTCCATCTATATCACCCAGACTAGAATAGTGTCTGTTGTTGTTGTTGTTGTTTCATGGTGCGCTACGTATATTGTTTACAGAATTCAGACTGGTTTTAATCCCTTTTCGTTTCTCATCTACACTACGGAGCGGCTATACTAAATTTAATTTAATATCGCCTGTAAGTTATTATATATATACATAAACTCTTTACATAATAAGCAAACATGTCTATTGAATTTAAACAATTTTTTCTGTTTCAAAAACACACTCGTTTCAAAATCAAAACAGTTTAATTGAATTAAATGAAGTATATCTGAGTTATATCCCAAAAAAATATTATTCCTTAAGCAGTATTAATAAAAATTAAATAAAAAAATAATATTTTATATCAATATTATCAAATTCCACTTAAGATTTAGAAAAGACTATATTGTTTTTTAAAAACATTAAAAATCAAATGAAATATTTACTTTGAAATAATTTATATTATATATATAACTGCGCCTAGTTTGGAACGTTTGAGCGCACAAGATTAACAATTTGGCCTAGTGTAAAAAATGTATACTACTACGGAAACAATCAAGAGGACGCCATTTAGGCAGCCAACGGCAAAAAGTGATCGCACGTATCTGGATGACAGAGTTACACACAGATGACAGGGTTGAGTGAAAGCCGAAAGGAAGCTCAATCTTCGAGTTGCAGAATCTTCAATGCCAACGAGACTCTGTTGTTGTTGCTGTTGTTTTGCTGTAATTGTTGTCTTATTGGCCCATGCTTATTTTTAAAGCAAGATAGTTTTGTATAATATATAAGTAATATACTAATTATAATATTTTAGCTTTGCATATGGAATATTCGTACTTTGTTTTTGATTAAACAAACAAAATATTCCAGTTGCTATTGTTATTTATAAATGACGAATTTTGGTGCTGAAACGTCAAAGTTCAGTAGATTAGATTGGCAACCGACAAGTTGGAAAAGAGACTCATGCTTCACCTGTTTGCCTTAATTTTGATTAATAGAATGTTCTCGTGCTGGTTATTTTTAAAGCAAAAGGGTTTTGTATAATATATATATATATATATATATATATATATATATATAATTGATAATAAAAATTAGATATTTTTAATATTTTAGGTAATATTCATTGCTTTCCATAATGTCCTCTAAACGTTCAACCTAGAAATTCCTCTATTCTTTACACTAATGTCGTAAAATTTTTTTTTGCATTACATTGTTAATTTCTGTAATAAAACATTATTTTTTACAATAACGGATAAACAATTTCAGTTATATAGAGGTGTTTTTTGTGTGTAGCATTTTATATAATAAACTAACATAGCCGCATAATTAGGCTATCATCTTAGTAATTGGGCACTTAAAAATTGTAATTCTTGATGTAATGGAGATAACTGTAAAAAATAAACAACCAACTCATAAATAAAACTAAAAAAGTCATCAATTACTTTTATTCCAATCCAACTAAACTAAAAATACATTAATTTAAATGCAATAATAACAAAAATGGTCCCCTTCTTTTAAAAATATAGACGAGAGTATTGTTTTTATTAAATTGTCAATGCTTTAAAGCATAGAATATAAAATTGAACATTTTAACAATTTTACAACAATTTACTAGTACAACTCCATTTTAATGCATTTTTATACCCAATTTCGTAATATTCTACAGCAGAAGCACATTTGACATGGTTTCTCACTGCATTGAAACATTTTCAACGTATTTCTAAAAATGCAAATTATCTTCGGATAAAGATGGAGAGAGATAGCTTCACATAAAGTTATGTAGAAAGTACGGCAGGTTCCTCTGGTCAGAGAACGTCAACGTATATAAAGAGACAGGACGACAGTCTGCGAAATACCTTTACAATTTTGAATTACAGCAAAAATAATTTATGCCCAATTTAGGCATACTATTGTATGTTCATTACTTGGAATGTTTTGCGGAAATGTTTGCGCATCTTTCAACAATGGATGATGTTTGACTGAAACCGAACGTGGATCTGCATTGAGTAGATCGGTGGTGCAATTCAAACTCATGCAAGTTTGTGTTCCGTTTTCAAAATAATTGATTGTCTAACTGGAAGCATTCGGTTGGGCAAGACGGTTCACCAGTTTGTTTCTGCATATGCTATTGAATGCAACTTTGTTGCCAGCAAACAAGCAGTCTTTTTGCATTGTTCAGTAATTTTGCAACGCAATTTAACAAACTGGTTACACTGTCAAGTGTAGAGCTACTGTTTATCTCGTACATGAATGAAAATGGATTATTTCTTACTTTAGTCAACTCCTTGGAATTGGAACGATTTCTATTTGTGAACTGAAAGCTACTTTTACTGAAGTAGGGCCTGGATTCAAGTTCATGAGTGTGTAAAAGCTAAATATTTTTTAGGGGGGGTGACCGACTCCGCCTAGTTTGGATTAGAAATGATTCAATCTAGCCAGTCCCAAGCCTGGATAAAGGAGGAGGGTTTGAGCGTAAGGTTGGCAACCTGGCCTTTGTAAGAATTTATACTGCTGCGGAAACAATAAAAGATGACGTCATTCCGGCAAACAACAACGTTTCTGGATGGCAAAGTTACCAGATGACAAGGTTGAGTGAAAGCCGAAAGAAAGCGCAATCTTCGATTTGCAGAATATTTAACGCCAACGAGACTTTGTTATTGTTGTTGTTGTTTTGCTGTAATTGTTGTTTTATTGCCCCATGCTTATTCTTAAAGCAAAAGGGTTTTGTATAATAATATATAATAATAATAATAATAATAATAATAATAATAATAATTTTTATACTTAATTTTATAATATTCCAAAACAAAAGCAACTTTGACATGGTTTCTAACTGCAATAATAACATTTAAAAATTATCAACTAATTTTAAAAAATACATAATTTTAGTCACTATATCTGTGTTTCCGTCTGACTACATCAACTATTAATTAATTCAATGGAAATTGTGTTTTTTTATTAAACCATTCAAGCAGATTACCTGGGAGAAAAACAAACAAATACATTAAGATTGGCATTGATTATTTTGTTATACAATATTTTGAAAACATGGTTTTTTCGAAAACACAACTGTACACAATGCGTTCGATATTTGTTATTGATTTTTTAAAAGTCATTTTGTTCTTGGTGGTTGACGGCACTCGGTTACTAAGGTGGCGTTGTTTGACAAAATATCCACCGTGTCAAAATATGTTTCCCAACAAACATACAATTAGCAAGAAACCAAATAAATAATAATAATAATAATACTTTTTTTAATTTGTAGTGCCTTAAATTTTTGCATATGTTTTGGCATCTAGGACAGGAGCTGCATTTGGTACACGTGATAAGGTCAATCCTTATCACACACATGAATTTGAAACATACGTTATCTGGTGTCAGGCCAGTGCCTTTAACCACTGAGCACTTTTTGGTGCATTACAGAATAAGAATTTTTGTTTTGAAAATATTATCATTACTTAAAAACCTTGTGAACTTATTATTCAAGTGAATCCCTTAAAAAAACCCTTTGATAAATAAAAACCGAACCGTACCATATAGGATATTAAACATGGCAGTATGCAAGGACCTATATGGTAAAGTCTTAGTCAAAAGGGTTCTCTTACTTGCTAAACCGGTAGTAACGTAGCAGCATTTAAGGATAATGGGCCAGGTCCAAGGTTATCCACCCGTAGCTTAGTGGTTTAAGGCGCTGATCAAGTTCATGTGTGTGTGTGTGTAAAAGTTAAAACGGGTATGCGCTGATGATGACTCCAAATGTAAGGATGAAACAGCTGTACAGTGCTTCTGGTTAACTTAAAAACCTAGGAAATTTATTATTCCAGTGAATCTGATAATACCTAAAAACAAATAATCCTTTAAAAACCCATTGATAAATAAAAAACAAATTAATTTATCACTCGCACAACGAAACAACAGTCTTTGGAAAATACATAGTGACTTGCAACATGCCTTAAAATGGACTTTACCATAATAGATGTCACTCGTGCTACTTTCAATACAAGATTCATCGATAACAAAATGAGAATGATTTACGCTTACTAAGTCGAACAAAAATGTATGTCAGCAGTTGTTTGTTTGTTCAAAACATTTATTTTTTTTTATGTTTTCTACTTCGAATGTTTTACAAGAAACATCTTTCAGCAGTGGACATTTTAGCGAAGCCGAACGTGGGCCCGCATTTTAGTGGGCCGATGATGGGATTCGAACCCCCATGTCCACCGAGGTCCGAATTCGAGCGTTGTACCGCTAGACCACCCACATTTGGTGCACAACTATTCAGTTTGTCTGTGTTTGTATTTTCTAAATACTTTGATTTGACTTTTTTGTCATTTGCACTAATTATTATTAATTTTATTATCACTACTTTCAATGCTTTACGGGAAACGCATGTTTCAGTAGTATACAATTGAGTAAAACTAAAAATGCGTCTGCACTTGATGTCTGTGGTAGGGATTGAACCCATCCAGATTGGAGTCGAGAATTGTATCTTCAGTGAGGTACTAAGCATTATAATCATGCATACTTTTGTACGATAGCAAGCTTACACATAAACGTTTTCTTCCCTTTTTAGTTAGTGGGCATTGAGTTAAAATAATAATGATGATGATGATTTATTTATTTTCACTACTTGGAATGCTTTGACGGGATATTTTAGAGAAGCCAAACGTAAAGGAATCCGATTCCATGTCCACCAAGATCTAAGTCAAGCGCTGTACCGCTAAACTATTCCGGCTGCATCTAATCGAAAGCGAACTTTCACTACCATTGGATTAAAATGATTATCAAATGATGATTATTCAATCATTTCATCTTTTATAATAAATGCATTCTTATGTAATGCAAAACAAAAAAACACTATTTTTTGCTACATCAAATTAAATAAATATTTTATTTCAAGTACAGTTTTTACAAAATATTTTTCTAATACTATTTTACACTTGAATAGTAAAACGTTTGTTCGTAATCAAATAATTTAGTTGTGTTTGTACATACTGTTACTCATATTATTTATTTTATCATGGTTTCTTTTTAAACAATAATTTATAATTTACTTCTTCCCTTTATTTAAATATAATAGTATTTAATCACGTATAAAACTTGGGCTCTCTCAACGCCCCGCTCTCCCCCATTCCCAATTAAAGTTTACAGTCTGCTAGATATTGGGTGAGAAAAATGGGCTATTTTTTGTTTTGGTTTTTAAAATATTTTGCAATAATAATAATTGTATTTTTACCAATTTAATTTTGTTTTTATTTAGACTTTATTGCTTGAAAAATTTTAAAGAAACAAGTTTTTAACAAGTGGGACACGAATTTATGCATAAAGTTTTAGCTGTTTCTAATAATAATAATAATAATAATAATAATAATATTTTATTATTATTGGGATGCTAATAAGCCTGAGGATTTGAGTAATGCTTATAAAGTCTCAATTTCCAATGATGGTGATATTTCTGACTGTTCCTGCTCCACACGATGCATCTTGAACTAGGTGTCTATAGGCATATAGACTAATAACAGCAGGGTCCGAGTGCACAGCGGTATAACTGGGCTTCCGCTACGGCGGGTGGGTGCGAACATACACCCAGGATACTTAAAAGGTATCTAAAGGTATACGTATATCATATGTAGCCCTCAGGGCTAAGGGAGATAACCTTTACAAAAAATCAGGCGACCTCGTCAATCTTTGCGAACAGTGGCGACGTCACAAGGATACCGTCTACCAGCCAAGAAACTTTGTTATTTTTCTATGTTTGTGTTACGTTTATCAAGCCATCGAAATCGATCGTTTGCTATGTCGTATAATAATGGGAAATAATGAAGAGGTGACCACGTCACCAACCAAAATGAAAAAAATGAAATATTATTATTATTAATATTATTTTTATTATTTTTATTATTAATATTATTATTAATAATAATAATAATATTATCAATATTATTATTAATAATACTAATAATTTTATTACTGTGATTATTATTATTAAGATTATTATTATTATTATTAATATTAATATTCTTATTATTACTATTACTAATATTATTATTATTAATATTTTTAATAATAATAATAATAATAGCTCTCTAATTGATGCATATCCCAGTTCAAATCGTGCACTGTACTACTAGAATTAAATGTATAAAAATTAATTGTTCACGTAGCTAAGAAAACTTAAATTTAGTGAACTAATGAGTAAATTTAAACATCTATGCACCTCAATTAAAATTTAATTATCTTGGTTGCAACACAATATGTATCACATATACAGCTTAAAATAAATAATAATAATAATAATAATAATGTATTATTAGTATTATTGTCATTATTATTTTTATTATTAATAATTTATTATTGTTACTATTATTATTGCTATTATGATCATTATTACTATTATTATTGTTATCATTATTATTAATTTATTATTATTAATAATAGTGATTTTTTAAATTTATTACTTTTATTATTATTAATTAATTAATATTATTGTTATTAATATATTATTATTATTTTTGTTGCTATTATTATTAATAATTTAGTATTATTGTTATTAATATTACTATCAATTTAATATTATCACTATTATTAATAATTAATTATTATTATTATTAATTATTATTATTATTAATAGTAGTGTTATTATTGTTATTGTTATTGTTGCTATTATTATTATTTTTGTTATTTTTATAAGTGTTTTTATTATTACTGTTATTTCAACTATTATTACTGTTTTTTTTGCTAATATTATTACTTTTATTATTGCTCACACCAACGCTTTCCATTTGTTGTCATTTACCCCACATGTTGCAACACATACAAACCAACCGAAAACAAACAACTATTTACCCGTTTTGGCGTACAGCGCAATTTCGTTGCGATATTCGTAATGATTGTGAAAGGCTTGGACAACTTCGGCCTTGATTTGATTGTTGGTTCTGGGACCCCAAAGAAATTGGCAAACGGAACTGCGTGACATGACGTTGGCTCGTGAGTAGCGCGTAAGTAGAAGAAATTCGTCCGAACAGTAGATAATGGGATAATTTTGACGTTGGGCATTGCCAAGAACGAAATTGGCATCTAAATGTTGAGTTGTATACAAAATAGGAATTTGACTAATGCTTATCAAAGTTTCACTATTTCCAATGATGGTGATATTCCTGACTGTTCCTGCTCCACACGATGCATCTTCAACTAGGTGTCAATAGGCATATAGACTAATAACAGCAGGGATCGAGTGCATACTGGTAGATGCAAGCATAAACCTAAGGTACTTAAAAGGTATCTTAAGGTATATGCATAACATATATGTAGCCCTTGGGCTAAGGGAAATAAGCCTAACAAAAAATCAAGCGGTTTCGTCAATCTTGGCAAACAGTGGCGACGTCACAAGGATACCGTCTACCAACCAATATCTTTCAGCAGTAGACATTTTAGCAAAGCCAAACGTGGGCCCATATTTTAGAGAGAACCGGTGGTGGGATTCGAACTTCGATACCCACCAAAATTGAAATCGAGCGTTCTAAATGACGCAATATACAGCAAGCGCTTGAGTGTTTACTTTCGTTCGACTTCTAATTGATGCTTAAATGCTTTATGAAAATTATTTTAGAAAACAGAAACGAAGGCCCGCATTTAGTGGGCCGTGAGTAGCACTCAAGGTCATGACCATAAAAATTGACACTTTTAATGTACTTTCATTCATTTTGGTTTGTGACGTCTTTATTATTTTTCATACTTATACGACATAGCAAACAATAGACTTCGATAGCTTAATAAATGTAACAAACGTTGAAGAATAACAAATTTTCTTAGCTGGTAGACGACATCCTTTGTGACGTCGCCACTGTTTGTAAAGATTGACAAGACCGCTTGATTTTTGTCGAGGTTATCTTTCTCTAGTTCAATGGCTACACATGGTATACGTATACTTTAAGATACCTTTTAGGTAACTTGGATGTAGTATCTAAATGTTGAGTTGTATACAAAATAGGGAGAAAAAGGAGTGTCAGTAGAGTTGTTGCCGTAGACATTTTAGCAAAGCCGAATGTGGGCCCCCATTTCTATTAAAGACTGAGTCGAGGTATTTGTACCTAGATTATTTTGGCATATTTGTTGTTTTGAAGATAGTGGGATTCGAACCCCGATGTCCGCCGAGGTCCGAATTCGAGCGCTGTACCGCTAAACCACCCCAGCACATAATAATAATAATACTTACAAAGATAGCATTAATAAGAATAGGGTTTTATAATAACAATAATAATAATAGTAATAATAATAATAATAATAATAATAATTAGATTTAAATTTTTTTTAAACATACACTCAAAGAATTTTGATATTTAAAATTGTGAACAGAGAAAAAGAATAGAACAAAACAAAATCCTATTGACCACAATGTTTGCCTATGCAATCAACCTGCCGTAATTTGCGACGTATAACTGCTTTTTAATCGCAATGGCATGAATAAGTCGCTGACTTAAACGATGATTGAAATGACAGCGAATCTCATTGTTGACAAAATTAAAATTCTATTCAAATTTTGCCAAACCTCCGTTATTGCAATTATATTTTGTTCTTACTTTATTGCCGAAGTTTTTAGTTTGGTTATTTCTTATAGCAATATTATTTTTTTACAAATGTCAGATTGCTAATCGTGCTTTCAAACGCACCTTCTTTTTCTCAACCAGATTTGGAACTAGTTACGGCGGAGTCAAAAATTAAATTTACCCAAATTTGTACCTAGATCATTTTGGCATGCTTGTTGTTTTAAAGGGCTTTTTGGCATGAAAAATCGTGCAGCAATTTTGTCATTGAATTATGGTGCTTATTTAACATTTTTGTGTGTTTTAGAAACCAGGCTGCAATTTAACATTTCTCCTTTTTCAACCAAACTCGGCAAAGTTATGCAGCTCAGTCAAGAGACCCCAATTTCGGCCATTTAACTGCCGTTCTATTTACATGACGTTCCAGCTAGCATATAAAAATGAAAATGGAAGTGTAACTTATTAAATTATTATCATTACTTTTTTAAATAGACCAAATTATTATTTTTTCCCATTCCGCTGTCTCTTTCATTTTTCTTGACGCTATCAAAATTCTGTCAAAATATTGTTTGAACAGTCAAAACCCGAAAATAATTTTAATAAAAAAACACATCATGCTCATTTTTTTAAGGAGACATACGATAGGGGAAAAAAATTAAACAAAATTAAAAATTATTACTTTGCCCAACTAAATTTCAACAACAATATTTGCAACATTTGTCTGTCTCACATGCATTTTGTGCATTCCTTTTTTTTCCATCCAACTAAGTAGTTTAACCAAACATAAATATGGGAAGATGTAAGCTGTACAATGAAGGCACTTTGTACAGTCACAAACACTGACTTACTAACATACACAAACCCAAACATTACGACCAAGCTAAGTTCAATGTAGTGACGAACTATATTTGTGTACACAAATTAGGTTTCAATGGGTGAATGTAAATAAATTCGGGAATTTTTAACATATTCAAAGCTTGAGAAGTGATCAACACTTTAAATCGATTTGATATTCGGTTTGTTTCGGGATGCTAATGATCCTGAGGATTTGAGTAATGCCTATAAAGTCTCAATTTCCAATGATGGTAATATTCCTGACTGTTAGTCCTCCACGTAGTGCATCCTAGACTAGGTGCCCTAGGCATGTAGACTAATAACAGCAGGGTCCGAGTGCACAGCGGTATAACTGAGCTTCTGTTACGGCGGGTGGGTGCGAACATACACTCAGGATACTTAAAAGGTATCTAAATGTATACGTATACCATATGTAGCTCCTGGGCTAAGGGAGATAACTCTGACAAAAAATCAGGCGGCCTCGTCAATCTTTGCGAACAGTGGCGACGTCACAAAGATGCCGTCTACCAGCCAAGAAACTTTGTTATTTTTCCACGTTTGTCTACGCTTGTCAAGCCATCGAAATCGATCGTTCACATGTCGTGTAAATATGGCAAATAATGAAGAGGTATCCACGTCACCAACCCAAATGAATGAATGATATTTGGTTTGCAATAAATGACATAAGAAGTGAATGAGTGTTCAATTGCGTTTGACCTCTTATTGATCCAGTTGGGAGGTTGCACATATTCAAACAAACGCCGTCAATTGGTTCTGGTAAGAAGACGTAAACATGTGTCCAATTTAACGGGGTTCTGCATTGTAGAGTCAGCGCTCGATTTGAACCTGCGTGGACGTGGGTTCGAATCCCACCACTGATCCACGTTTGGCTCTACTAAAATATCAACAAGTCAAAGATTTCTTTTCTCGTAAAACATTGTTGGCCTAAATATTCTAATACAAAATAATTCTATTATTTTTTTTATCTTAATGATTTTATTTTTACTTTTTTTTAAATGTTTGCCACTTTAAATGTTTTACAAGAAACGCATGCCTTTCAGCAGTGGACATTTTAGCAAAGCTGAACGTGAGCCCCATTTTAGTAGGCCCGTCGTGGGATTCGAACTCATTCGCTGTATCGTTAGATTACCCCAGCAATCATTGGAATAAGTAGCAAATCAAAGTTAAACAACTAATACGCACTCAAATGCAAAATTGAGAAATATCCCAACTATGTTCTGTTAGATTAAAAAACACTCATATGTGGAATACTAATAATCGTGCGAATTTAACTAATGCTATAAAGTATCACCATTTCCAATGATGGTGATATCCCTGACTGTTCCTGCTCCACACGGTGCATCTTGAACTAGGTGTCTATAAGCATATAGACTAATAACAACAGGGATCGAGTGCATACCGGTATAACTGGGCCTTCGTTTCGACCGGTAGATGTAAGCACTAACTTAAGGTTCTTATATGCATAACATATATGTAGCCCTTGGGCTAAGGGAAATAACCCTAACAAAAAATCAAGCGGTTTCGTTAATCTTGGCAAACGATGGGGACGTCACAAAGATACCGTTTACCAACCAATATTTTTCAGCAGTAGACATTTTAGCAAAGCCAAACGTAGGCCCGTATTTTAGAGAGGGTCGGTGGTGGGATTCGAACCCCGATGTCCGCCGAGGTCCGAATTCGAGCGCTGTACCGCTAGACCACTCCGGCACATAATAATACTAATACTTACAAAGATAGCATTAATAAGAATAGGGTTTTATAATAACAATAATAATAATAGTAGTAATAATAATAATAATAATTAGACTTAAATTTTTTTAAAATATACATTTAAAGAATTTTGATACTTAAAATTGTGAACAGAGAAAAAGAATAGAACAAAACAAAATCCTATTGACCACAATGTTTGCCTATGCAAAATACCCAAAAAAAGACATCGATTGTTAATCAATCAACCTGCCGTAATTTGCGACGTATAACTGCTTTTTAATCGCAATGGCATGAACAAGTCGCTGACTTAAACGATGACTGAAATGACAGCGAATCTCATTGTTGACAAAATTAAAATTCTATTCAAATTTTGCCAAACCTCCGTTATTGCAATTATGTTCTGTTCTTACTTTATTGCCGAAGTTGTTAGTTTGACTATTTCTTATAGCAATATTATTTTTTTACAAATGTCAGATTGCTAATCGTGCTTTCAAACGCACCTTCTTTTCTCAACCAGATTTGGAACTAGTTACGGCGGAGTCAAAAATTAAATTTACCCAAATTTACATCTACAATCCCCCACGTTCGAAACGGTCCAACACACAATGTTTTGACGAAAAACATCTTTCAGCAGTGGGGTCACGGTTTGGCGAAGCCAAACGTGGGCCCGCATTTCGTAGGCCGGTAGTGGAATTCGAACTCCGATGCTCACCGAGGTTCAAATTCGAGCGCTGTACCGCTGGACCAAGCCGGCACTTGATGATATTGTTATGCGGGACTTGGATGGGCATTGGGGTTCGAATTCCATCAACGGCCTACTAAATCAGGACTCACGTTTGGTTTCAACAACATTGGCCACTATTGAAAGAAAGAAACTAAAAAGGAAAGGTCAATCTTTCATATGAACAATCTTCAATATCAGAAATTTAAAGTGTAATAATAATAATAAATCAACTTTTAAATACAAAATTTTAAGTAGTTTATTTTCTAAAACATTGCATTTTAAAATTAACTAAATTATTTTAACTAATAAATCATTTTATTATTTCGAGGGTCGCTAAGGCGTGATACTTTTATAGCTGAGTTATGGTTACCCCACTCCCTTCTTTCGCTCGAACATTTCCCTCTTTTTATCGAAAAGTTTTTGGTCAGTTTTCTTTATTTGGTTTATTGATTTTTACCACTTTGAATGTTTTGGGGGGGAAATATTTTTCAACAGCGGTGCCAATAGTAGAGATTGAACCCATGCCCATCAGACCGCTTAACATTCCCGGCATATCGTGACCTTGAGTTTTTTACTGTCCAGGTTTCAGTTTCACCAACGGCACGGTCGTTTAATCAATTGTCCGATTATAATTGATCGATTCACTTAAATAATAAATTCAGTTGGTTTTTAAGTCAACCAGGAGCACTGTACAGCTGTTTCACCCTTATCTGCAATCGCCAGCAGTGCATACTCCTTTCAAGTTTTACACACACACACACACATGAACATGAACCAACGCCCCTATCTGGTGTCATGCCAATGCCTTAACCACTGGGCTAAGGGTAGTTAAACTTGACCCTGTAAATTTATTATTTATAGTGAATCTGATCAATTCTAATTGCCCAGTGTCCTCAAATACAGCTACGTTACTAGCGGTTTAGAAAATGAGTAATCCCTTTCACTACGACTTCTGAATAATAATGAAACAGCTGTACAGTACTTGTAGTTAACTGAAACCAAATGGGCCTATTATTCAAGTGCCATATAAGGTTATTAAACCTGGCAGTAAGCTGGGACCTATATGGTAAAGTCCTTGTAGAAGGAATCACCCACTTTGGACAATTATAATTGATCGGATTCACTGTAAATACTAATTTTACAGGGTCAAATTTAACCATCCGTAGCCCAGTGGTTAAGCGCTTGTCTGGTACCCCATTGGGGGTCGGTTCAAGGTTTGCACTGCTAATGATTCCAAATAAGAATGAAATAACTTTACAGTGCTCCTGGTTGACTTAAAAATCAGGTGAGTTTATTATTCAAGTAAATCTAACAATTCTAGATAAAAAATAAAATTCCCCTAAAAACTCATTGATACGTCATTTCATTTTTTATCCTCAAATTTTAATGTTTGAATATTTTTATACAACATGCTATCAAACAATCCACTTATAAATTTTTGATGCATTTTTAAAACACCCAACATTAATTGGTAGTTGTATTCGTTTGCTGTATTGAAACAGCATTTTAATTGTTGTATTTTTTGTATAAATATTTTATTTTTTCTATTATTATTATTATTATTATTACTATTATTATTATTATTATTTAACAAAATTGATTTTTCTGTCATAATTAGAAACAAGCGGACAGTAAAATAAATGTAGGTTAATAACAATTTCATAAACACAACGCCATACGTTTTTTTGGAATTTAAAAGACTTTTAAGTTTTTTCAAATAATAATAATAATAACAATAATTTATTTCTTAAATACACAGTAATTAATTATATTCTATTATTGAACAATTTATAAATCAACACTAAAGCTATTTTGTTGTTGGTGTGAAATGAAAAAGCTGCTACACGTTTTCCCATTTGGGGCAAACACTCCAATCGGTAAATTGCTGCAAATCCAACATTAATATTTTTAAATTGATTGTTATTTGTTTTTTACTCAAACCCTGTCCTCTTTTTCTGCTTCTTTTTTATTAATTTTTACAATTTCTGGTCAACATTCTGCATTTTGTCCTGTTTGCAACATTGTTACCGTCGCCGATTTAAGCAAAAGTCATGCGCGTTGCTTACGGGGGACTCCTTCTTGCTTATCCAAACCAATAGGAAGCAATACAATCATTATAGAGTTTTGGCGTAGGTTTTACTTCCCGATGTCCTTCCTGAAGCAAACCCTTGTCTTTTATCCAGGAGGCTTGGGACTGGCTAAATCGGTTTATTTCTGACCCTAAGTAAGTATTCGGTTTACTTAACCTGTCCCAAATCCGGTTGAAGAGACTTAGTGTGTACGGTTACAAACCTGTTTTTTTTAATAATACAAAAGGAATGACATTAAAACACGGGCGGAACAGAAAAACTCAATTGCCAACATTCAGAAATTGTAATACCAAAAAATAAGCATAATTAGTTGTTTATTTTTGTAAACATAATTCAAGTAGATACATATGCTTATCGATTACATACTTAGTTCAAGTAAATGGGTTTTTTTTAATATTATTATTTTTGCTATTCCATGTTGAAAAGAATTTGTAAGTTCGAATTATAATAACTTACTGAAAATAACTGAACTTTTAATATTTTCCACTTATAACCAATTAATGAAGCCTTATTGATTATCATAATTATCGATTTTGTGATTTGTGAGTTGTATTCACTTACCGGTTTAAATACTGTCGTTTGTATAATTCTAAATAAAAAAATAAGAAGACGTAAACTGTGAGATGAATTCATTTCGTATATTCTCGTCAGTCACAAACATATAACATTTTAGTATA
>JAKXYG010000460.1:0-115523 GCA_025895645.1 Cardicola forsteri
AATTTGTATTAAAGTGTAAAATTGTACAGCCCTTGAAAATACAAAAATACAAAAGTATTTTTAAAAATATGTTTACACTCTGAAACTATCATAGTAACCAAAAATTTAAACTAATTTAAAAACCGATTTTTTGTGTAATGTTACTTTGGTATTTATTTTAAAATATTAATTTGTTACATTAAATTTAAAAATTAATATTTGCATACAAATAAAAATAGAAATCTATTATATCTTATTAAAACGATCTAAAAATTATAACAATGTTTTTATAATACTTTAAATAGTTTTTTAAAGATATTAAAAATTTATTTTTGCTTGTTAAAAAATTTATTATTTAACTTAAAAATAATAAAATACATTATTTTGTTAAGTTAAAAAATATAATTGACACAAATATAGTTATTTGCTACCTAGAAGCAGAACTTATTACATGTTATATATTCTTTATCACAGGAAGTTTACTTAATTTTTTATTACAAAATAAAAACACCCAAATTATGTTTTGTAATAATAAAATAAAAATGTTTTTAATACTTATTACTTTTAATTGTAGTTAATAAGACACTAACTTAAACAGATAAATATGTTAGTTAATAACATAAGTCTCTGTGTAATGTCCAAATCGTTAAAAAGAAAATTTTAACTTTTATCTGTTTTGTTTTTAAAACATGACCCTATTTTACATTAGAAAGTGCAGCAGTGTTTAGTAAAAACTTTGTATTACAAGCCCTAGACGTTAATATTACAGTTTTTGGAATTGATGTTTCTATCATATTTATTTTAAACATTTACAAGATATATAGTCAACGTGGCAGTTGTAATTTAGTTTCTAATAAAAAATAGAATTGATAGTGTATTCCAAATTATAAATTGACGTTAATTTAACAGATGCACTTTCTATCTATAACAATACCTTAACTCAATTGACATTAATTGTACAGGTGAGCACAAGTGATGCAGTCGTGTTGCCTTGATGGACTCAAATTCACAAAATGATTCCAACATTTGCATTCATTTTTTTTTCTATAATACCACACTATAAAATTCATAATAATTTTCAATAACTACGTCGACTTTTTCAATAAATAGAATTACTTAATTATTCGAGATTTTTTAATAATAGTAATCATAATAACACAAACTAATAAATATGTTTTATTGTCTACTTTTTATGATGTGAACATACTATAAATTAAAAATAATAATTTGTACAATTTACAAAATATTAGCAATTAAGAAATATTAATTAAAGGAAATGCAAGAAATAATAATAATTAGCATAATATCATTTTGTGTATATTTTATAATTTAGAATTCAGAATTTATATGATCAAAATTTTTTCTTAAAATTTATTATGGAGTCTTGTTAGACATAATAATTAACTAAATGTATCATTTAATGGAAACTATAGAAAAATAATAAAGATAGAAATTGCATTTTGTCCATTTTAAAAATTGTTATTAACCAAAAAATACTAATTAAATGAAGCATTAATACAATATAAAAATTTCATTATTAATATTTTAATAAACTTATGTCAAACAAAAAGTACAAAATATCTTGTAGTAAAGTAAAGCTTAAATTAGTAATTGTACGTGTCATAAATATAGACCAATATATATTTTATTAGTTAATAAACAAAATTTTTTAAATTAATATATAAATAATAATACGACTGTATAAAATTAAAAGCAGTTTGTAATAATTAAGCTTTTAGTAGAAAACAATATGGATGCTTTCAAATATATTATTTTATTATTTTTTATTGTGACATATTTTGGTAATAGTTTATTTTATGTGAATTTATTTTTAAATTAACTTTTAACTGATTACTAACCCTTTATATATATATATATATACATATATATATATAAATATATATATACATATATATATATATATATATATATATATATATAATGTATTCATTTGTGTTATTTATTAATTATTATATATCATAAATAACTTTAATGTTTTATTGTTTAATAAACAGCAACACTAGTTAAATCTGGTAATTCTATTTTTTAATATATATATATATATATATATATATATCTCTAGTAAATGCATATTATACAAGAGAAACGTCACTTCAATTATAAAATATATAATACTATTATATTAAATAAAAAAAGCATAATTATATATACAGATTAGCCGTTGAATAATTTAATCTTAAAAATTCAAAAATATCTAATCTAAGTTAATTTATTATCTTTTAATGTTTTTCTGTAAAAATAATTAATAAGAATTTAAAATAATGTTAAATATTTAATAGTTGATTTATATTTATTTAGAAATATTTATTTAAAAATTAGCGTAGGCTTTCTTTTTAACAACCGGGAGTAAATGTTTTTGAAAATATGACGCACACATCACTTAGATTTTGTAGTCAAATAGTTTGTCTTAAATTATTATTTTCATTGGTGAGGTATACAAACGTTAATAACACAAGTGTTGTTAGCCTCCCACTGTTTACAAAAGCAAATCTATAATCTTTTTGTTGTTTGCAATAAATGGCTTAGCCTTTAGTAATTAAAATGTTAAATCAGATTTAATTACCCCTGTTTTTATCATGAAATAAATACAATTGTTTTAACTATTTTTTTAAATTCCTAAAATAAATTTATTATAATTTTGTTTTAATTCTATAACAATTTTCTGATTATCTGTATTAGTCGTTACACGTTTTCTTCCAACATTATCATAATTTCATGGGTGAAAATCTTTTATTATTTATTTTTTGCGACACGATATTTATATTCGGTAAGATGAAAACAATATTTATCAGTGATGTCCATTTCGCAAACAATGCAATCAAAAACAAAATTATGGAATGAACGAAATCTTAAGGTGAAAAGTAAATAATAAATTATTCAATTTCTTTTAACATTTTTATTTAAATTTTTTAAAATTATTTTTTAATATAGATTAAAATAATTAAATGTTTATTTTAATAATTACTATGACATTACAATCAGGACAGATTTAAATGTGCATTTAACATTAATTTATAAAATTAGTTGTTGTTTATTTACAACAAAATTAAGCACACAAAATAATAATAGGCTAATTATTATAAAAATTATGTAAATTCAACTTATTATTTTCATAAATATAGAATTAGATTTTAAAATATGCCATTTTAGCCAAATTAGCCTTTTTAAATAAATATTTCTAAGCATGTTTAAAGGAACTCTTAAGTATTTTACATTATTATTAATTCTCAATATTTAGTTTTACAAAAAAAAACAATTAGACATAACAAATTAATTTGGATTTAATACTTTTTTGCGTTAATTCTTGAAATGGTTGAATATATACATATATTTTTTTTTAATATAAATAATTAATTATTTATTTTATTAACCAATTTAAATGATTTATTTTTATTATTAAATGTATACATTGTAAATACTTATTTTTAAAATCCTTGCTTTTTTAATATATTAAGTAGTAAACGTGGAATACAATATTTGTTAGGCATACTCATTTACAGTAGGCAACGTATTTCATTCCAGTTTTTTTTTCTATGTGTGTATGAGAAATAAATTAATGTATATTTTTAAAATAACAAAGTTTTTATAAAAACTGTACAGAAGTTAAAACTATTGACAAATGCATGAAAATAGATGTTCCAACTGTGTACAATATTTTAAACAGTAGAACAAGCCCCGGATCACCCACAGTTTGTAGGAAACGTTCAGCAAGCAAACAAGGTAATCAGTTTATAATTATGCAGCTTAATAAACCCAAAACAATAAATGTAAAACAAATAAAAAATTAATATATAAAAGATTTTTTTTTATTCAACTGTAAGAAGAAAAATAAAATCTAAAGACTTTATTCTTAAAGCGGTTGCTAAGAAATCTCCACTTAGTTGTATTTATATATTACAACAAATAAAGTTTGTTAGAAAGTACAAACATTATCCGTTGTCATTTTGAAGATCAATATACTTTACAGATGAGTGTGCAATATCCTACAAACTATAAACTAAACATTCAAAGGTTATTTTGCAATTAAGTACAATCAGTCTGCAAAATAGATGCGTACTAGTGGCAATTTAAACAACGCTGAATTTGTACAAATATTCAGAAATTGTTTCATAGTAAACTGTTTAGAAATACTACAGGACAATTAACAAACAATGCTTTTGTGCATATTTTAAAAATGGTAATGTGCATTTTAATATAATTTACAATTTATTATACGTTTTTTTATTTAGACCACAAAAGCTTCAAAAAACAAAAAATTTACTTCCATTTAACTAACTAAGTAACAAGGACTACATATATTTCAATATTATAGTAGGTTAATATTGAATTCATTTATGTCACTATTTGTAAGGTATCTTAATATATATATATATATATATATATATATATATATAGAACATAATTTAATATATTTTGCATTGTCTACAAATGCGATTTGCAATACATATTTTAATTAAAGGGCCTTTGGAATGTTTGGGTACGTTAACTGTAAAAATTGAAAATACTTTGTTTCCATAAATTATTTTTGTTAAAATAACTAATGTACATTTAACGCGATTTTTAAATTAAGTTAATGTTTCTATAAAAAATTATATTAATGTTTGTAACAATATTTTTATGGGTAATGAAAAAATTTTTAAGCTACTACAGACTTTAGTCATAAAATTTAATTAAACATTTATATAAACATAACGCTGATTAAATTAAAAATATTTGATTTATAAATTGTCATTTATGGCATTATATTATTAACTTTTTATTATTAATATATATATATATATATTGATGAAATTATGGTTTGATTTTATTTAGCATGTTATATTATACATAATTTGATTATTAAAGTGTTTTTTCCATGTTTTCTGGTTGCAGATATTTTTAAGTATAATGACTACGTTTTTCGTACTTGTATTGTTAAACTTTGTTTGAATACAAAAAATACTTAAAATAAAAAATAAAAAAAGCCTTTTTAACGCACATTTTAATTTAATGTTATTTTGTTAATAAATAAACAATTGTGAATATTTTTTTCTAGTGGATAAAGGTAATTTTATTTATTTTTTATTTATAATTATTATGTTAACTTATATGACAAATTTAATTAATCCCTTTTTTAATTCAACTTGACCACTTTATTTTTTCTTTTTACAATAATTTATATTAGAAAAACAGTATATTTCTTTGCATACCAATAACTATAATAGGGCAAACAAAATCTTTATAAAAATATTAATAATAAAACCTATTTTATTTTATTTTATTTTTCGTATTTTTTTATATGACCACTTTATTATCTATTTGCAATTATAGGTTTATTTAACTGTATCCGTGAGTGTAAAATTAAATATATTATTGCACAAAAATATAATTTGTTTAAATTATTTTTAAATATATATATATATATATATATATATATATATATATATATATATACAATATAAATATTTATTATTTTAAATCCCTATTAATGTTAAAAGTATAAAGTAACAAAACTGTTTTATATACATTAATACATTTTTAACTATAGTAATCGCGCATATTAAAGATAGCTATTTATTCGGATTTCTCCAAACCTAGTCTTTGATTTCTCATTTTTTTTTGTTGTTAAATAAAATATTTAAAAAATTCGGTTGTTAACATTAAGCTCAAACCCACCTTTGTTTAGCATCGATTTTGTGACAGGTTACGGAGTAATTTTAAAGTAAATAAAGTTAATAAAATTATTATTCGTTTTTTGACAACTAATAACACAAATATAAATAATGCATTATTATTAATAAAAATTAACAATAATAAAAAATTATCTAATATTATAAAATTGCACATTTTAATTAAACTCAATTTAACTAGGCACTAAGTTGATTAAAAACGTATATTTCAATTTTAATATTTTTAACATTTTAATATAATACAGGTAAAGCTTTCGGTTATGAAAGTAAGTAAATCATTATTATTTTAACAAATATAAAAATTTATTTTTAAAATAATATTAAATTCTACTTGTTTGGACAACACTAAATCACGATCGATAAATTACTCAATAAACAAATCATAATGAAGTCCGAGTGTGTAACGGACAGCCAGTAGAGTCGATAACTAGCACATTCCCATATATATGCTGTGTGTAATTTAAAACATTTTATTCTGATGTAAACCATGTGTTGTAATCTTGTTTTTGAATCCTGAGACTAGTGTGTTAGCAAGTCAAAGTATTCAGACAATAAGTAGCTCAGTTGAACGCTAATCCGCTCAACACCCAGGCATATCATTATTAAAATTATGTTTATATTTAAAAAATTAAATTATAACATAGTTTTTTAAATATATAATTTTGTATTTATTGATAAATTTCTAACATTCTACTTTTTTATTGTGCAAGATTTAATTTTTTTAACTATTAAACAAATTATGTTAACTACAGTCATTTTTTAATTGAATAATTTAGTGATAGAGAGTATGTTTATTAAATCCAACAATTGCCGCATTTTTAATAATGTTTAAAAAATCAAATTATTTTATTATTATTATTTAATTGTGTGTTTATTTTATTATTGGACAGAGTATTGCATTATTCAATTTTTTTACATATTTAGTAAACATCAATGGTAAAGGTAATGAAACCTAAATTGAATTTAAAGCCAGAGTCAACAAACAAATAATCAGGCATTTATAGATTTAAATTGACATAATTATTTTCTTTCATTAATCTAAAATAAAAATGTTGTTTATTTGCATTCATTAAATAAGCTTGTTTTACAAAACAATGGATGTTTTTGTCTCTATGTGTTAAATGTATTTTAAAAATTGTTTGCCGTAATCATATTTTATCTAATACAGTTATAAAAATTGACTTTTGTTTACTCCAGTTACAATTAGATAATAAAATGTTATTATAATAATTATTATTGTATTTTACTAATAATATTGCTGTTACTAAAATAATCCAAAGACTAAAAATTTTAAATGGAAGAATTTTAAAAATAACTGCATGAAGTGACTTTGCAGCATGCAAGCTTGCTTATTTATTTAATGTTATATAGCATAATAAACAAGTTCCAGAAAATTGGCAACAAAGAGTACATTTTACGTTTTTAAAAAAATAAAGTCTGAACGATTGCAATAAGTGGCGAGCAATAATCTTATTGTTTGCTCTAATAAGATATTTTGCAAAATAGTTTTAAACCGTTTAAGTGATTAGATATATGAACATCTTAAAGAACAACAAGCAGGTTTTTAGAAAAGAAAAAGTTGTATTAAACAAATAGTCTATAACATTATTAAACAAAATCAAGAATTTTAGCAATTACTTATAATTAATTTTATTAATTTTATAAAAGATTTTAACAGTGTTTATCATGTAGAAAATTGTTAAATTTTACAGAATACCGTTAAAATATATGAATAATAGGCGTTCGTTATATCAAAATTCAAGTTGTTGTGTTTGACAAAAAGTGGTTATACTGCCATTTTTAAAATTGTCACGGGATTACTCTAAATATGTATTTTGTTATTGTTTTTGTTTATTTTGGTGCTTGATTTTATTATGACTCTGCTTATAATTAATTTGGTTTATAATATTAAATAGAACGATTGCAAATTAAGGGATTTGTGTTTGGTAAATAATATTGGTATGCTCAGTAAAACTCTTAAAATAATACAAAATATAACAACACGTTTCTGTAACATTAGTTCTTGTACTACCTTACGGATTAATTATTTAAAAACAAAGTAGTAAAATAAAAGTTGGTAGACCACATAAAACTTTGCTAAAAACTATTCCGGAAGATCTAATTTAAATAAATGTTTTATAAAATCAAGTGAACCATTTGTCATATTTTTTAAATACTTAAAAACATTGTGTTGTTTTAAGTCTTTTTAAACTATGGAACACTTTTGTTGTTGTTATTTGCTGTTATTATTAGCTTATTGCCCAGTGCTTGTTTTTAAAGCAAAAGGGTTTTCTTTATTAATAAATAAAAATAATAACTGTACTATGATATTTTATGTTTATTAACAACTTAAACTAAATTTTACGTGTTTAAATAATTTTTTTTTAAATCTTTATTATTTAATAATAAAAAACCATTTTAGTTAACTCATAAATAAACAAAATAAAAATGATTAAATAGCATATTACTATTTCAATTCAAAAACAATTGGCAATAATTAACCTCTTTTAATAGAAAATAATATGGTTATTTATAAATATTTGATTTTATTGTTTTTTATTGTGATATATTTAGATAACAGTTTATTTATAAAAATTAATCTAATTATGTTTTCAATAAAATATTACATATCTAAAAATAATTCTAATATCTTATGGTTTAATCAACAGAAGGAAGCAAAATTATGGTAAATATATATATATATATACATATATATATATATATATATATAATATATATATATATATATAAATTAATCATTTTAAACTATTAATTGTTATTTTTAAATTTATACTTTGTAAATAATTATTTTTTAAATATTTGGTTTTTAGTATATGTGGTGTGAACTTGAAATATAATAATGGTTAGGTGTACGGATGTACAATTATAAATTAAATATTTATAATATATATATATATATATATATATATAACGTAGTTTGTTGTGTTTCCCATTTCTTACGAATGCGCATTTTGATACATATTTTAATTAAAGGGTTTTTGGGATGTTTTGGTAAGTTAACATTAAAATATAAAAATACTTTATTTCCGTAAATTATTTTTAAAGAAATAACTAATGTATATTGAACGTAACATCTAAATTAAGTTAAACATTAATATTTGTATAAAAATTAAAATTACAATAAATTATATTTTGTTAAAACAATTAAAAAATTATAATAGTGTTTTTAAAAATATTTTGGGTAGTTTCTAAAAATATGGAAAATATTTTTATGCTGGTACAAATTTCGTAGTTTTAAAATATTTTTAATGTAACAAAAAATATATTAAGTTAATTTTAATTAGATTTAAATTAATGTTGTGTACAAAACATTAATTTACACATAACACAAGTTAAAATTAAAATAGTTTATTTTATAAATTTTTATTCAATAACTTTATTAATTGTATTTACTTTGCTTTTGTACAATTAAATAAAACATGTATAAACGTATTCGAATTAAGAACGTTATCAACTTGAAACAATTTTTTGTTAACAAATACATTAGCAAGGGTTCAATGACAATTTAGCTAATAGTAAACCAATTTTTTGAAGTCAAGTGTTTGTAAAAATTAAAAATTACATTTATTATTTAGTATTTTGTAGCGTATTATATAAAAGATTATTTAATAAATAAACAATTACATATGCTTTGTATTTTATGACGTTATATTATTAACGTTTTATTATTAACAATATGTATATTAATAAATTTTATTTAATATGTTATACTATACATAATTTAATTAAAAGGTTTTTTTATGTAATGGTTGCTAAATATGTTGCAGTATAATGACTACGTTTTTTATACTGTATTGTTTAATTATGTTTAAACTGTTAGAAAATACTTTTTAGATAAAATAATAACGTGGTTTTTTAACGCACATTGTTATAAAATGCTATTTTTTTATTAAAAAATCTTATAAATAAATAATTGTAAATGTTTACTTTTAGAGGATCATGGTAATTTTATCTTTTTTTTTACATATATATGTTATGTTAACTTATATTAACAAAAGTAAATAATTCATTTTTATATTGAACATAACTACATTATTTTTCTTTCTTTTTATAATTAAAGGCTTTATAAACTGTATGCGTAAGTTTTAAAATAAATACATTATTGTATAAAAACACAATTTTTTTAAACAATTTTCTAATGTATATATATATATATATCTTTACAATTTTTGCTATTTTTTTAAAGTCTTATCAAATTTAAAAATATGGATCAGCAAGATTGTTTTATTTATCCGTACATTATATTTTTAACTATAAACATTGTGTAAATCAAAAATTAATATTTTATTCGGATTTTACAAAAATTAATTATTGGAAGTATGCTTTCAATTTTACGGTTGTTACGTAAAATGTTGTCCTCTTGTTGTTTCTTTAACCATTTATTGCAAAGACCCGATTGCTAATCTTGCACTCAAACCTCTTTTGTTTTTAGCCGACCTTGTGACCAATTACGGAGAAATTTTAATATTATATATAATAAAAATTTTTTTTGGACAATTAATAGCATAGACCATTAAATAACGCATTTTAATATGTAATAAGTTTAATCATAAATTTAATATTTAATGTACACATGCAATACAAAACAATTCATTTAATAATATACCACTACACGTTTTAATAAAGCACATTTTAATTAGACACCAAGTTGATTACAAACAAATATAATAAATTGACAATTGTGAATAGTTTTAACATTTTAATATATTACAGGTATGCTTTTTGGTTATGATAGTAAGTAAATAATTAGTTATTTAACAAATATAAAAGATAATTTTAAAATTAATATTAAATTTTATTAAAATTATGTCTTTATTTAAAAATAAAAATTGTAAAATATGTGTTCTTAATATATAATTTTACAATTATTTACTAATTACTAACATTTTTCTTTTGTATTGTGTAACATTTATTTAATTTAACTATTAAACAAATTATGTTAAACACAATCACTTTTTAAATTACATAATTTACAATTTCTGGGTACGTTTAGTAAATCAAATAATTGCTGCGTATTTAGTAATGTATAAAAAATATAATAATTTTAGTTTATTTTTAATTGTGTATTAATTTTTATTATTAGACAAAGTATTGCATTATTTAATTTTTTTATATATTTAGTAAGCACTGTTGGTACATTTAATGAAACAAATATTAATGTTGACGCCAGACTTAAAAAACAAATGTCAGGTATTATAGATGTAAACTAACATAGTGACTTTCTTCCATTATTCTAAAATTAAAGATTTGTTTATATGCATTAATCGTTATTTTTACAAATTAAAATAAAACTATAATAAAAACAAAGAAACACGTTTTACAAAACAATTAATTTTTTTTCCTCTCTCTTAAACTGTTTTTTATAATACTTTATCCAATAAAGCTATCAAATGAACTAACATTCTTCTACTACAATTACAGTTAGAAAATAAACATAAGTTGATTACATTTCTATTTTTTGTATGAAAAACCAACAAAAGCAGTTTTTTAATAATTCATTGAATAAAAACCTAGAAAATGACGCAGTCCTCGGTTAAAATATATTTCAATAAATATAATTAAAATAAATATTACATGGAATCAAACAGCAATTTTACCAAGATATTTATAATACTGAATAATATTGATTGTCACATAAATTTTAACAAAATTTAAATATTTTTAATTTAAGCACTTTGTTTTATAATTTAATTAATTTTAGAAACTAAATTTAACTGACAATACTTATAATTTTGATTTATTGAAATTAACAGTGTTTACTTAAAAGAGTGTTTATTACACTAAAATATGTTTACTTAATACATTTTGTTTTGTTATTGAATTATTACTTTTATTAATTAAATGTCAATAACAATAATTATTATGTTGATTTGTTGTAATTAACAATATATATTTCACTCTACTACATTAATGTAATTATTTACATTCACTAATTTAGATGATATTTTTGTTACCTCTTTTAGTAGATATTTGTTTCAAATTATAAAAAATTAAAAATTTTTAAAAATTTTTGATGTTAATTATTTAATATTTTTACATTTATTATTTAATTGTTACGCTGTAAATTATGTAATGTAGATTTAATACATTTTAAACAATAAATTGTTGACATTTACTAATAAATTTTAAAAATACTTATCATGTAAATTATTATATTACATTTCTATTTCTAAATAACTAATAATTTAAATACAATTTTTTATAAAATTATTGAATTTAGAACTAGTCAGTATATTTATTAAATTAAACAATTTGTATTATAATGTAAACAAAAGAAATAATTTTAAATTTATTTTTTATCGTTTTACAAATGTTACATACAAATATTTTAACTTTTATCATAATTACAAATTGTCAATAAACAATACTTGATTACACTCTACTTTCACCGATTGAACTACAATCCAAACCGGTTTTTAAACAATCATTTAATAAAAAATTGGTACAACACATTAAAACTATTTGCATACATATTTTTAAAAAACATTTTTTTACTAATTGAAATGGTTTTAGAAAATTATTTAATAACAGCACACGTGATAATAAAAACCAACGTAAATCTACAATTGGTTTCAGATTATGTATATAAATGTAAATATTATACAAACGTTGCATTGTTTTGCAATGTTTCACATTATACATTTTATGCAACCCGTTAAATATTAAATTTTTTCAATTTTATAAACATTACATATTATTAAAACAATAAATTATTAACAATTGTCAGTAAACTGCATAATTAATAATAACGTGAATTATTTAATTTATTTCATTCAAGTAATTACATATAAACTTGCATGTAATCATTTGTTAAATCATTTTATTTAACAGGAAAAATAATAAACACAAATTGTTATTCATTTATTTTTGTTAATTTTTGGTTTAAATTTATTTTTATTTAGCAGAAAGGCGTACGTTTATCAAAACAAGAAATTTTTATTTTGAAATAATAACAAACGCAAATTATTTTATGTTTATTTTTGACATTTTACAATTTTAAAACAACATATTTGTTTACATTTATAAATAAATTGTTAATCGTTTAATAAGAACATTTATATTGTGTTTTTCTATTAATTAAAAATTAAATTAAACATTATTTTAAATTTTAATTGTTTAATACAAATTTTGTGTTAATAAAATGTAAAACAATAATTTTTTAATGTTTGTTTAATGTAACATTTATTTTACTTTACCACATTAAAATTAAATTAAATGTACTTAATGTTGACATTGTCTGATTCAGGTGGTATATCACCTTACTTAATAAATATTTGCTTTAAATTATATAAATTTATAATTTTTATTTTTTATTTTTGACGTTGATTTTTACATCTATTAAAAATGTGTATTTTAATCTAACAATTTTGCATTTATTATATTATTAATTTTATTACGTGATTTACATTTAATACATTTCAAACAATAAATTGTTAACATCTAATAAATTTTGAAACGGCTTATTCCTTAACTTAATATATTTATTTTGTTATGCTGAATAATTAATAAATTAAATGTAGTTATTTGTAAAACTATTTTATTTAAAACCTGCTTGTACGTTTATCAAATTAAACAAATTATGTTTTATTGTTAACAAAAAAAATATTTTACATTTACTTTTTATTTATTCATAAATCACAAAAATATTTATTTTATAAATTATTATTTTTATTTTTATTTTAATATTTGAAGTACATTAATTTTTCAAAAAATTAAATGTCAATTTTTGATTAACTAAAATAAGATTGTTTATTATTTGTGTCTTTGAATTATCTTTGTTTATTTTCAACGCTAAATGTATCTAAGTTTTATTATTTTACAAATTTTATATAAAATGTTTTTAAAGTTTACTACAATTATAAATAGACAATAAATAATACTTGAATACATTCTTTTATTATTGTTTAAACTTTTTTTAAAGTTTCTTTTTGCTAATTTAAATGGTCTAATAAATTTATTAATCAGCAGTAAAAAGTTTAGTAAACTGTTTAGATACAAAGTTGACTATAATTATTTATTTATTAATTTTATTTAGCAAAGAGAAGTACGTTTATCAAACTAAAATTTGAATTTAGAAATAATAATAAACGCAAATTATTTTACATTTATTTTCCACATTTTACAATTTTAAAACAAAACATTTGATTACATTTATTAATAAATTGTTAATCGTATAATAATATATAAATTGTGTTAATTTACTAATTAAAAATTGAGTTAAATATTGTTTTTAATCTTAATTACTTAATACAAATTTTGTATAATAGCTGAATGTAAAATTACTATTATTATAATGTTTATTTTATTGCAATTAAACATATTTACATTAATCTACTAATATTTCATTTATTATAAACACGGTACACTTTTAATAACGTGATTTATGTTTAATACATATGAAACAATAGATTATAAACATTTACTAATAAATTACAAAAATACTTATTTCTTAAATTAGTATTTTTATTTTGTTTTATTGAATAACTAATAAATTAAATGCAATTATTTGTAAAATTATATTAATTAAAATCCGTCAATAAATTAAACAAATTGTATTTTAATATAAACAAAAGCAATAATTTTACATTTAGCTTTTATTGCTTTAAAAATTATAAATATTATAATATTATAAATATTAATTTGTAAAATTATTTTACTTAGGACCCGCTAGTACGTTTATCAAAATATAAACAAAATTAATAATTTTACATTTAATTTTTGTTATTTTACACATTTTAAATAAAGATATTTTAACGTCTACTAAGATTACAAATAGCTAATAAATAATACTTGATTGCATTCTATTTTTATTGATTGAAATACAAATTGAAGCGGTTTTCTAAATGATAATCAACAAAAAGTTAGTAGTAACAGTAGTAGTTAGTAATTAAAACGGATATTGTACAAATTTCAAACAGTAAGTTTTGTAAGAGTTTTAAAATAACTTACATAATATTGATTGTCTTATACTTTTTAGAAAGATAAAACTTATGTTAATTTATTGTATATATATTAAAAGCATCTGGTATAATTATTTTATAATTTTTAAATTAATTTATTTTAAATTCTTTAGTAGTATTTATTATGTTATACAAAATTTAATATTATACCAGTTTAATACTAATATTTAATTTTAGTTAATATTTTTACAAAGATGATGTACATTTAGAAATTATAATTAATATAATAAAATAATTTATTTTTATTGCATAATCTCTTATTACATATTTGTTTAATAAAAGTAATGTTAAACGTACCTTTTTGTTTTCTCCATTTAAAATACTTAATAATTTTTAAACAATAAATTATCAATAGTTGTTAATAAAGTGCAAAATTATTAATTATGTAGCTAATTAAATGTTCAACTAATTAATTAAAAAATTAAATACAATTATTTGTTAAATTATTTTATTTAACATTAAAGGCTACAACTAACAAATTATGTTTTTTTTTATTTTGGAATAATAACAAACGCAAATTATTTTACATTTGAATTTTGATCATTCTATGTTTTTCTTATTTTTTGTTCTTTTTTTACATATTTTTTTGTGAAGAGCTGCTATTTCTAGTCAGCATACACCATTTGGTTCTGTCTGTAGCGTTAGTCCTTTTTACTTCATATCGGCTTTTACAAAATCCAACCATCTTTTCTTTGGTTTGCCACAATTTCTTTTAGCTTTCATTTTGAATGCCATTATTTTCCTCGTAATGTAGTTTTTTCTAAGTAGAATATGGCCGTCCACCTTAACATTTTTTATAAAAGTTTTATGAGTTTCAATGACTTACAGTTTTTTTCTAACAATTTTATTTTTTATTCTGACTAATTTGGATACTCTCAACGACTATCGAAGTATCTTCACTTTTATTAAACTCAATTTTCTTTTTTGTGATTTTTAATAATTTACTTTTCCAATCCGTACATCAAGACCGGTTTTACTGCGGTTTTAAAAATTGTACCTTTTGTTTAAGTTATTATCCTTTTGTCACACAGAACTCCTGTCAGTTTCCTCCAGTTATACCATCCTGCTTGTATTTTGTGCGCTATTTCTGCATTTAATTTTCTATTTTCTTTTACTGATAAGCGAAGGTATTTAAACCTACTTATTTTTAACAACTATTAGTGTTTTATTTGTTACTTTTTTACTAATTTCTTTTCTTGTACTTATATACACCGTTTTTTCTTGTTAATTCTTAATCCTAGATCCTCCAGTTTTTTGTCTATTGCTCTTCAAATCTCCTTGCTTTTTATCGTTTAAAATAATATCATCTGCAAATAACACACACCGTAGAAATTATATCCTAATATGTTTTCTTAGCACGTTAATATTTAACTCAAACAAAAACGGGCTTACTGCTGAACCCTGATATAAATTAACTTTTAGAGAAAACTCACCAGTCATTCCTATACAGATTTTTACTAATTTTTGTGCGTCATAATACACATCTTGTACAACTTTTACGTACTTTTTAAAAGCACCTTTTTTATGCTTATCTACATTTCCTGTCTCGGAATCCAATTGTATGTTTTTTAAAAATCGATTAACACCATATAAAAACCTTTTTGCATATCTCTATTTTTTCTAATGTTGTTTTAAAAGAAAAGATTGCATTACTTGTACTACGTTTAGGCATAAATTCAAATTGTTCTTCTCCAATGTCTGTTTTCTTTGCAAATTCTTTTTCTCTGTTTCACATTAAATTTAACATTTTAGTTATTCTGTTAATTCCATTATTTTCCAAAAATTTCTATGCTTTGATAGGTATTCCATTTGGTTATAGAGCTTTTCCATTCTTCATCTTACCTACTCTTTTAATTATTTTTTTCTGGAATATTTCTTGTGTTACGCCTAAATTAGATATCTCATCTTTAATCACTGCTTTAGAATATTTTTATTTAACAGTGTTTTAAAATATGTTATCTATTTTTTTTATTGGCTCTTATTTTTTTAATACAATTCCACTTGTATTTATTATTTTTTTACATGTGTCCGGTATTTTGAGGTTTTATTTCTGGCTTAGCAACATCAACTTTTTTTTCTATTAAGTGTATTTAGGTTTTTATACATTACATTCCACGTTTTTGTTTTTATCACTGTTACCGCTCTTTTAGCCACCTTTTTTGTTTCTTAATATTCCAACTTGTTGGTTTCTAATCTATTTAGATCCCATTTGGTTTTTTTGGTTTTTTTTTTATTTTAACCGCTTGCTAAACTTTAACCACTACCAATATTTTTTGTTTGCTAATGCTTTCTTCCAAGATGTCAACTCTGGTACGTTTTTAGTTGTTTTTGTTATTATTCTGTTGTTTAATGTCTATTATTTTTGCACTTTTTTCAAGGAATTCCGGTTCTGTATGACCTCATTTGTAAATTGTTTAGTAAGGTTGGTTTTTCGTAATTTCTTCCATTTTGTTTTCACGAATCTCCGTTATCTTCATTTGTTTGTTTTTTAAACTCATTTTTATTATTACTAACCTGTGTTGCGTAACAAAATATTTTCCATTTATTAACCTGCAGTTTTTTACACAATTTATATCAGTTCTCCTTACCAAACATTTAATAAACGTGAATAAAAACTATTTGTATAAATTTATTTTTAAAGATGTTTATTGCTAATTTAAATGTTTAAAAAAAAATATTTTTTAGCAGTAAACATTTTAGTAAAAGTAAACGTAAATAGGCATTTGGTTCCGTATTATGTACATAAATGCGAATATTTTCCAGAAATAAAATCATACTTGTTACAATTTTTAACATTATACATTTTATTTAAGGTGTTAAAAATATATCATTTTTTTAATTTTATACATATTTAATAATATTACAACAATACATTATTAACAACTGCTAGTAAACTTTAACATTAGTAATTATGACAATAATTAAATTTTGTTTTTTTTAACTAAGATCATTTATAATAAATTATTTATTTATTTAACAGGGAAGAGTACGTTTATTTAAAAAAAATAATTTGATTTTAAAATAATAACAAACGACATTTATGTATTGTTTTTTTTACTAAACAAAAATTGAATTAAATATTATTTTTAATTTTAATTGTTTAATACATATTTTTTTTATAAATTAAATGTAAAACAATGATTGTTATAATCTTTTTTTATGCTAATTAACAATATTTATTCTAATCTACTGAATATTAATTAATTATATTTTAAATCCTATTATTTTGCTTGTTTATTACTTTAACAAGTAGACAATTATTTTAAATTGTACAAATATTATAATTATTTTATTCTATTTTCAAAGTTCATTAGTTAACAACTTTATATTGATTATTTAACTGTTAGACTTTTCATTACATTTTAAACAATAAATTGTTAACATTTACTAATAAATTACAAAACTACTCATTACGTAAATTATTATATTTATTTTATTTTACTAAATAACTACTAAACTAAATGCAAATATTTTTTAATTATTTGATTTAGACCCTTTTGGTTTGTTTATTAAATTAAACAAATTGTATTTTAATATTAAAAATAGAGGTTATTTCACGTTTAATATTTATCATTTTACAAATTTTGATTAAACAATTAATAATACATTAAGATCATTTTTTATTTAGAAATATACAGTTATTTAACTCAAACTTGCAATTTTTATTATTAAATTAAATACTACAGAAATAAAGTACAACTAGAATTATATCAATTTTAATTATTAATAATTATTTACTTTTAAAATTAATTTGTGACACGCTAAACTTAACTCCAAATCATACAGCTCTTTTAATAAAACAATTAAACTTTTTTTATCTGACTTTACATTATTATAAATATAACATTATTTTTTATTATTTTTTGTAATTAATTAAAAGTATTTATATAATTTATTTTTGTAGATTAATAAAAACGTTTGCTATATAACATAATCGGTATGTATATGTATATATATATATATATATATATATATATATATATATATATATATATATATACATATTTTGTAGTTTATTCCACCGATAACAATATAATTTATACTTAATATATTTAAAAATTATTTTGTTTAAAATAATGTTTGTTTATTATTTAAATAATTTAATGCGTTTAAAATATATTTACTTTAATAGACAAAATGCAGCGTATTTTCCACGCATTCATAAACTCCATTTCGTCTTAACAAAATTTTATATTTTCGGTTACTTATTTATTTATACATTTAATAATTTATACTATAATCCAATTACGCTTATTTTAATTTTGAATAAAAAATACCAACATTTTAAAACTAAGAAAAAAATGTTTTTTTAATTTATTCTGCACGTTAAATTAATCAATGTTTTATTTTTAATTATATAATAATTCTATAAATAAATTGTGAATTAAAATCATATACCATTTTCATATTTATCCAAACATAAAGTATTTATTTTACAAATATGTACTTGATATACATTGCGTTTATTTTAATATTTATTTTAAATAATCTATTAAATAAATTAAATATTTGTTATTGTAAAAAATAAATATACACATTATTTTTTCCGTTTTAGATTATGCACTAATTCAATATAAAGCTCACTATGCTAATTTTTTAAACTATTTTTAATTAGTTCACTACAATACTTATTTAATTTATAAATAAATTTTTTTTAAATAAAATTAATAATTTTTTTATTTATTGTTAATAAATGTTATGCAATATACTTTTAAATACATTTTTAATTTACTTAAATTTGCATCAAACTGTGAAATTATAAAGTTGATTGTATTCAGCTCCAGTGTTTTATCTTTGCTAAATATCTAGTTAATACATTGTACGTCGTCTTTTTAAACAATAAATAAACAAAAATATTTGTTATTAAAATAGTATATTAAATTAGAGAACACAGTTGGTAAAATAAAAAAATTATTGATGTATTTTATTTATTTTTATTCCAATTATCTAAAATAAAAATTGAAAAAAAATTGTTAAATCAAATATATGTGAAATACCTTTTTTTTAATGTATTAAATATTACCATCTTTCCGTTGGAAAAAATTCTAATTTTAACTGCTTAAAAAAGTAGTATCTAAATCATTGAAAAGGAAATTTAAATTTTTATGTAAAATCTTTGTATTAAATTGCAGTTTTTGGGATATATATATTTCTTCCATATTTTCCACAAATGTTTACAAAGATATTTAATCAACGTGGCAACTGCACTTAATGATCTTTCTTTATAGGTATCGCGACAACAAAGATTACGCTGGTTTGAACATGTTCTTCGTAGAAATCCTAATGCAATCTCACGTATCGTAACACTGGCTTGTCTAAATACCGACTGGAAGAAGAGGAAAGAAGGTCAAAAACGTATTTGAATAGATGCTGTTTGGGACGATTTTTACACAATTTTGGCGGGCACTTTATCTTGGAAACAATGGCTAAGTCAATAGATCGATATATCCTTATACGCCTCCAAAAATTGTGAACAAGGGGATTGTAAGAGACGCTATGCAAATTTGGAACTAATGAAGATGTGGCATTGCCACTAATTTTTGTTGTTGTTGTTGTTGCACATTATTTATCTTGTTTTTGCAAGTAAAAATATACATTGCATTTTGTAGTTTTTGTAATAGCTCAGTTGTTAAAGTTAAAACTGAGGAAGTCAAAAGAACTAAATACTACATGTCTGCTCACAAAAAAGATTTAATTAATAAAAAGAAAATAACATTTTTTATTAAATCACAATTACAAAACAAATAACAAGCAGCAAAATATTTTACTATATATATATATATGATTTATTATTATTATTTTTAAAATTTTTTTGTTTAAAAAATAAACATAGAGCCGAGGTGGTCGGGGAGTTTAAATTTGGACCCTGGTGGACATTGGTTTGAATCCCATCATCGGCAATAAAATGCGGGCCCACATTTGGCTTAACTAATTGTCTACTGTTGAAAGATGTTTCTAGTGTAAACATTCAAAGTAGCAAACATAAAAAAATATATAAGATAACAGTTACAGCAAAAACAACAACAACAAAGTCATTTATAACAGAAAGCGATCAATGTGCATATTCATATAAAGAGTTTTATTTTTGCCTTTAAAATACATTATTTAACTTTTTTTTAATAATAATAATTTACATTTTATGAAACTTGTTTAGTAAATAAAAGTTATTTTTTTAATTTACTATAATAAAAACAATGACTGATTGCAATATTCAAACTGAAATTATTTCGCAATAAAAAATTTAAATTAATTAATAAATAAATTTATAATTTTTAGATTATTATTTCATTAAAAATAAATATTGTGTATTTTACAAAAGGTTATATTTTTTACAAAATAAGTTGCTTACGTGTGTTATCCACATATATAATGTGTTATAAAGTGTTTAGAGTTACAAAAGGGATCTGTACAAAAAAAATTTAAAACAGTAAAATATTAATGAATTTTTCTTTATAATTACTGTAGTTATAATTTTAGCAAAATGACTCAAAGGATTTAGTAAATGGTAGTATTTTGTTTTACTGCACTAATAGATGTTGTTGTATATTATAATTTAAAATTATTTTTACAAATAATGTGCTTTGTTAAAATATTATCTTAGATATATATTAGTAAAAATTAAATATGTCTAAGATAAGTAACTAGAGCAGGATGTTACAAAGTATTACAGTGTTTCCATTTTTGCACGTTAATCGTCATAAATAGTAATTTAACACAAACATGAGACAACAAAATGTTTCCATGTATTTAAACATTTAGCCAAACGTTTTCCTTAATTCCATAAAACATTAATTTTAATTAGATGTTTGCAAATAGTTCTTAGTTAAGTGTTTTGTGATTTACCAATCTTTTTCTACTATTTACAATTGTTTATTTCAAAACCGTTCTTGCTAGTTTTTTAGGCAGTAAACGTAGAATTTAACCAAGTAATTTTTTTTGTTTAATTGTAATGATGTCATGTGATGGACCAGAGTCATTTCATAATCTCATCATTTGAAATGTGATCGCGTCAGGTAATTCTAAAATTACTTTTAAGACAACAGCGATAAAATATTTTATCAATCTTGTCTGTTCGCTTTCACGTTTCATTTCCATATATATTGCTGTAAACATGATTATTGATTTGTACAAATAAAGGATATGACCATATTAAATTAAGTTTATAAAAAGCTAATGTTGTTTTTTTAAGTCTGGCTTTAACATTAATATATAACAAATTAAATTTAATAGTAAATTGACATAAATCTTATTTAAAAATATATATGGCATAAACATCTATTCCTGCATTTAATGTAACTAACTAACACGTGTAGTTTTTTAACTACTACATAAAGGACATTATTATAAATAATGTACAACTAAAATTATATTAATTTAAATTATTAATAAAAAATTATTTTTACAATTAATTTCTCACACACTAATGTTAACCCAAAATCATAAAACTTTCCTTAAAAAACAATTTAATAGTTTATTTTACTAACTTTAATTTATATTATTATAAATATTATATTATATTTTACCATTTTTCTTAATTTATTAGACAACATTTATATGCATTTAAAATTTTCTTTTCACGTTAATTATTTACGTTTATTATTCAATTGTTACATTTTGAATTATGCAATGTACATTATTCATTGTTTTTTTAATTAAAAATAATCATTGTGTTCAGTAATCTCTAAAATGGCTCTGTCGTTAAAAATGTAAGTGAGTAGGCGTGGAATTGAGTTGTACAGCCAGCAACACTAAATTTGAGTTTTTGTTTAACTTCGCTCAATGCCTATTTACATAATAAAATTGTTTCACTCAAACATTTCTGGAAATCAACTGATTTAAACTAAAACCTGTAGTTTTTTAATTAGTATATAAAAAAAAACTATTATAGGTAATGTACAACTAGAATTATATTGATTTAAATTATTAATAAAAATTATTTTTTATAATTAATTTCTTACACAGCAAACTTAACCCAAAATCATACAATTCTTCTAAAAAAATAATTTAAAGTTTCGTATTTTTAACTTGAATTTGTATTATTATTAATATAACATGTTTTACCATTTTTTGTAATATATTAAACAACATTTGTACAATTTACTTTTGTAAATTGTTAAATAAGTTTACTTTATAACATATTTGGTAACGATATTTGCATTTTCATTTAGTATTTTGCTCTTTATTTCTGTGGAAACATATATATTTAATATTTTTAGTAGTTATTTAGTTTATGTTTTTCAAATTTGTTTATTCCATATGCTACATTATTTATTATTTTATTTTTAATTATGTAAATATACTGTAAATATACTAATCAAAACATGAAGTATTTATTTTGCAAATACATACTTATTAAACAATAAATTTATTTAAATATTTAAGTTAAATAGCATATCAAATAGATTCAATAATTGTCTTTGTCAAAAATTAACATTTTTATTATTTTTTAATGTTTTAGATTATTCACAAATTCAATATAAAACGTACTAATTTTTTAAACTCTTTTTAATAAAGTTAATATAATTTTTATTCAATTTAAAATTAAATGTATTTTTTTTAATAAACGTTTTATATAATTATTGTCAATAGAAAATGTGAAACATATTTGTAACTTTTTCTATTAATATATTTTATTTGTTTTACTACTAAAATGATTAAAAAGTAGTTTGAGTTAACAACTTAAACATTCGTCTATATGATATTGATTTGAATAAGTACATATAAAATATTGTGTCATAAAAGAAAATTTAAATCGAGTTTTAATAACAACAAAATCCACATGCCATATGCATAAAATTTAAATTATTTATTAATTTAGATAATATAGTTTATCTAAATGTAAATCATTAAAAGCGATTGATCATATATACTAATTTATAATAACGAAAAATTATAAAATCAGAAGTAATTAATAACTTGGCATTTGTTTATTTTATATTCAATTATTTAATACAGACAATGCAAAAAAACAATAAATTAAATGTACATAAAATGACTTCTTTTAATTATCTTGATTTTTGTAATCATTTATTTGGAGAAAGATTACAGCATTCAGCAGCTTATTAAAGTACTGTCCAAATCGTTGAAAATAAAATTTTAATTTTAATTTATTTTGTTTTTAAAACAAGATCCTATTTTACATTAGAATGGGCAACAATGTTTAATAAAAACTTTGTATTACAAGTCCTTGACGTTAATGTTACAGTTTTTGGAATTAATGTTTTTATTATATTACATTTACAAGATATATAGTTAACGTGGATTAATAGTGTATTCCAAATTATAAATTGACGTTAATTCAACAGATGCACTTTCTATATGTAACAACATCTTGACCCGATTAGCATTAATTGCACAGCTGAGCATAGATAGTGAATTCATGTTGCCCTAAAGGACTCAAATTCATTAAACAATTCTAACATTTGCATTTATTTTTCTTTTTATAGTACCACACTATAAAATTCATAATAATTTCCAATAACTACGTCGACTTTTTCAATAAATAGAATTACTTGATTATCCGAGATTTTTTAATAATAGTAATAATAATAATAAAAACTAATGAATATGTTTTACTGTTTATTTTTTATAATATGAACAAACTGTAAATTGAAAATAATAATTTGTACAATTTGTAAAATATTAGCAATTAAGATACATTAATTAAAGGAAATGCAAAAAATAATAATAATTAACATAATATTATTTTGTGTATTTTTTATAATTAATAATTTACAATTTATATTGTTATAATTTTTTTCCTATAATTTTATATGGAGTCTTGTTAAGCATAATGATTAACTAAATGTATCATTTACTGGAAACCATAAAAAAATAATAAAGATGGAAATTGCATTTTGTCCATTGTAAAAATTGTTAGCAACTAAAAAATACTAATTAAATAAAATATTAAAACAATATAAAAATTTTATTATTAATATTTTAATAAACGTATGTCAAACAAAAAGTACAAAATATTTTGTAGTAAAGCAAAGCTTAAATTGATAATTGTACGTGTCATAAATATAGACCAATATATGTTTCATTATTTCATAATAAAGAATTTGTTAATTAATATATAAATAGTAATACTACTGCATAAAATTAAAAGCAATTTGTAATAATTCAGCTTTTAGTAGAAAATAATATGGATGCTTTCAAATATATAATTTATTTTTTTTTCATTGTGACATATTTTGGTAATAGTTTATTTTTATATGAATTTATTTTTAATTCAACTTTTAACTGATTATTAACCTTATATATATATATATATATATATATAATTTGTTTATTTGTGTTATTTATTAAATATAATGTTTTCTTGCTTATTAAACAGCTACACTAGTTAAATCTGGTAATTCTATTTCTTTATATATATATATATATATATATATATATATATACAACTCTTATAACAATAAAGGCAAAAAAGTGATTGTTTAACTAAAACCTTTCTAGTAAATACATATCATACAAGAGAAACATCACTTTAATTATAAAATATACAATACTATTATATTAATTAAGAAAAACCATAATAATTGAAAAATTGAAAAAAATTTATTTTACATTAATTTATTATATTTTAATGTTTTTCCGTAAAAATAATTATTTAAAAATTTGGGTTTGGCCAAAAAAATCAGTAACGTCTAATGTAATTGTGTTGCATTTTATAATGAAAAACATATTTTATAACTAAAACAAATGTTTACTATTTAAGATACCAGATATATTTTTCTATTTAAAATGTTAATTATACTTAATACTAAACCAATACAGTAGTTGTCCAGAGTGGGCTTTCTATTTAATAACAGGGTGTAAATGTTTTCAAAAGCATAACGCACACATTACTTAGTTTTTGTAGCCAAATATTTTGTCTCAAAACATTGTTTTATTAGTGAGGTATACAAAACGTCAATAGCACAAATGTCGTTTACTCCACTGTTTACAAAAGGCAAATCTATTAACCTTTTGTTGTTTGCAATAAATGGTTTAACCTTTAGTAATTGAAATATTAAACCAGATTTAATTGCTCTATTTCTTATTGTAAAATAAATACAATTATTTAAACTATTTTTTTTAATTTTAAAATAAGTTTATTATAATTTTGTTTTAATTTTATAACAATTTTCTGATTATTTGTATTAATCATTACACGTTTTCTTCCAACATTATCATAATTTTGTAGGTGACAATCCTTAATTATTTTTTTTAATGACACAATATTTATATTCGGTCAAATAAAAACAATTTTTACCAGCAATGTCCATTTCGCAAACAATGCAATTAAAAACAAAATTAAAAAATAAACGAAATTTTAAGGTAAAAAGTAAATAATAAATTATTCAATTTGTTTTAATATTTTTATTTGGACGTTTTTAACTATTTTAATTATTTCTTGTATATAGATTAGAATAATTAAATGTTTATTTTAATAATTACTATGACATTACAATCAGGACAGATTTAAATGTGCGTTTAACATTAATTTATAGGATAAGTTGTTGTTTATTTACAATAGAATTAAGCACACAAAATAATAATAGTCTAATTATTATAAAAACTATGTAAGTTCAACTTATTATTTACGTTAATATAGAAATAGCTTTTAAAATATGCCATTTTGGCCAAATCAACCTTTTTAAATAAATATTTCTAAGCATATATAAAGGAACTATTAAGTACTTGACATTATTACTAATTGTCAATGTTTATTTTTACAAAAAACAAATTGACATAATAAATTAATTTGGATTTAATACTCTTTTGCGTTAATTGTTAAAATGGTTAAATATATACATATATATTATTGAAAATATAAATAATTAATTATTTATTATATTAACTAATTTAAATAATTTACTTTTATTATTAAATGTATGCATTGTAAATACTTATTTTTAAATCCTTGCTTTTTTGCTAATATATTTAAAGTAGTAAACGTGAATACAATATTTAGTGGGCATACTCATTTACAGTAGCCAACATGTTTGTTCTAGTTAATTTGTTTTAATATTTGTGTATGAAAAATAAATTATTGCATATTTTTAAAATAACAAAGTTGTTTTACACATCATAAAGATTTGATTGATGCGCTAGATTTTTTTATAATTATATACCTTGATACATACACTGGTAATGCGATGCCTAAACTTTAACTTTTTCTGGTTAAAATTTATTAAATATAAAAATATGTAATTTATTTACAAAAATAACTATTAAAAAATATTTTTTAATTTTATATTCTTTTTATTTTTAAAAATTATAATTTTTAAAATAAAATCACTGCTCGTACATATATTTACAAATTTGCATTGTATTTTTAAATAGTCAATAAACAACTTATATTAAAAGTATTTTAATATAAAGAATTTTAAAACAAACTTTTTTCCAAAAAAATATTAAATTATTTTTAATAATTTAAGCACAAGGTCGATTTTTATTTTCCGTTTTAAAAATTGAAATTTTGATATAAGACTTCTTATTTCTGCGCACTTGATACTTATGGTTAAAACAGCTCAGAGTTGTTACTTGTCTACCCATAATTATAAATTATTTCAAGGTTTTTATAAAGACTGTACAAAAGTTAAAACTATTGCCAAATGTATAAAAATAGATGTTCCAACTGTGTACAATATTTTAAATAATAAAACAAGCCCCGGATCACCCACAGTTGATAGAAAACGTTCAACAAGCAAACAAGTTAGTCAGTTTATAATTATGCAGCTTAATAAACGCAAAACAATTGATGTAAAACAAATAAAAAATTAATATATAAAGATTTTTTTTATTCAACTGCAAGAAGAAAAATTAAATTTAAAGGCATCATTTTTAAAACGGCTGTTAAGAAACCTCCACTTAGTACCCATAGATTACAACGACTAAAGTTTTTTAAAAAGTACAAACATTATCTATTGTCATTTTTGGAAATCAATATGCTTTGATAATTAATGCTCTCTAAGACTATAACTAAACATTTAAAGTTATTTTGCAATTAAGTACAATCAGTCTGCAAAATAGATGCGTACTAGTGACAATTTAAACAGCGCTGAATTTGTACAAAATATTCAGAGAATTGTTTCATAGTAAGTTGTCTAGAAATGCTACAAAACAATTAACAAAACAATGCTTTTGTGCATACTTTAAAAATTAGTAATGTGCATTTTAATATGACTTACAATTTACTATACATTTTTCTTTATTTAAAGCACAAAGCTTTAAAAGCCAAAGTTACTTTCATTTAACTACCTCTATTTAGTTCAAACCTTAATGTAATTGAAAACGTTATTAGTATTTTAAAACGTAAAAACTTAAATATAATTAAAAGCAAAAATTAATCATGTTGTAAAAATTGCATTTAGAGGGATCATATTAGTACCTTAATAAATTCCTAACTTAAGGGCTAGCAGAAATTAAACAAATGCGTGGATTTTACTTAAATTACTGACACTATTAAGTTTATTATTTTTTATTTTGTATATTTATATAATTTATTAGATAAAACTATTTTTTTTAAATCAATTATCTGTGTTTGTTTAAGTTTATAATAGTGGTATTGTGCTTTATTGCTAAAACAAATTATATTAAAAATTATTTTGCGGATAACATTAAATGCATATATATTACGAAAGTGTTATTTAAGGTACTTATTAATAAGCGTTAGATGTATCTAAGGTAAGTAACAAGGAATACATATAATTCAATATTATGGTAGGTTAACATTGAATTTTTTTATATCACTATCTGTAAGGTATTTTAATATTATATATATATATATATATATAGAACATAATTTAATATATTTTCCATTATCTACAAATGCGATTTGCAATACATATTTTTATTAAAGGGCCTTTGGAATGTTTGGGTACGTTAACTGTAAAAATTCTAATAATTTGTTTCCATAAATTATTTTTGTAAAAATAACTAATGTACATTAAACGCGATTTTTAAATTAAGTTAATATTTCTATAAAAAATTATATTAATGTTTGTAACAATATTTTTATGAATAATGGAAACATTTTTAAGTTAGTACAGACTTTAGTCATAAAATTTAAATAAACATTTATTTAAACATAACGCTGATTAAATTAAAAATATTTGTTTTTATAAATTGTCATTTAATAATTTAAATATGAATGGTATTTATTTTGTTTTTGTATAATTAAACGAAACATGTATAAACATATTTAAATAAAAAAAGTTATTAGCTTATACCAATTTTTTCTTAACAAGTACACTAACTACGGTTTTATTGACAACTTAACCAATAATAAACTAAATCTTCTGAGCCAACTGTTTATAAAAAAACAAATACATTTATTATTTAATATTTTGTAACGTATTATATAAAAAAATATTTAGTAAATAAATTATTAGATATACTTTGTATTTTATGGCATTATATTATTAACTTTTTATTATTAACATACATATATATATATATATATATATATATATATTGATAAAATTATGGTTTAATTTTATTTAGCATGTTATATTATCATAATTTGATTAAACAGTGTTTTTTCTATGTTTTCTGGTTGCAGATATTTTTTTAAGTATAATGACTACGTTTTTTGTACTGTATTGTTAAACTTTGTTTTTTGGAATATAAATACTATTAAAATAAAAATAAAAAGCCTTTCTAACGCACATTTAATTTAATGTTATTTTTGTTAATAAATAAACAATTGTAGATATTTTTTTCTAGAGGATTATGGTAATTTTATCTATTTTTTATATAATTATTATGATAATTTATATTGACAAAATCAATTAATTCTCTTTTAAATTCGACATGACTATTTTATTATTTTTTACAATAATTTATAACAAAAAACAGTATATTTTTTGGCATACTAATAGGTATAATAGGGCAAATAAAAATTTTTATAAAAATATTAGTAATACAACCTATTTTTATTTTATTTTATTTTCGTATTTTTTATATGACCACTTTATTATCTATTTGCAATTACAGGTTTATAACTGTCCGTGAGTGTAAAATTAAATATATTATTGTTTAAAATATAATTGTTTAAACTACTTTTTTAAATATATATATATATATATATATGTTATATGTATATATATATACAATTATTACTATTTATTATTTTAAATCCTTATTAATGTTAAAAGTATAAAGTAACAAAATTGTTTTATATAATTGTACATTACATTTTTGACTATGGTAAACGCGCATATTAAAGATTGATATTTTATTTGGATTTTGCCAAACCTAGTCATTAGAATTATGCACTCACTCCTTTTTGTTGTTGAATAAAATGTTAAAAAGACCCGGTTGTTACTATTGAGCTCAAACCCACCTTTGTTTTGCATCGATTTCGTGACCGGTTACGGAATAATTTTAAATTAAATAAAGTTAATAAATTTATTATTTGTTTTTTGTTAATTAATAGCACAGAAATTAATAATGCATTATTATTAATAAAAATTAACAATAGTAAAAAATTTATTTAATAATATAAAATTGCACTTTCTAATTAAACGCATTTTAATTAGGCACCAAGTTGATTAGAAACGTATATTTTAATTTTAATATTTTTAACATTTTAATATAATACAGGAAGGGCTTTTGGTTATAAAAGTAAGTAAATTATTATTATTTCACTACATAAAATGTTATTTTTAAAATAATATTAAATTTTATTTGTTAAGACAACACCAAATCACGAACGGTAAGTGACTCATCGAACGAATCATAATGAAGTCCGAGTGTGTGACGGACAGCCAGTGGAGTCAATAATTAGCACATTCCCATATATATGTTCTGTGTAATTTAAAACATTTAATTTTGGTGCAAACCTTGTGTTGTGATTTTGTTTTTAAATCCTGAGACTAGTGTGTTAGCAAGTCAAAGTAGTCAGACAATAAATAGCTCAGTTGAACGCTAATCCGCCCAACACCCAGGCACATCATTATTAAAATCATGTTTTTATTTAAAAATTAAAATAATAAAATATTTTTTTGAATATATAATTTTATATTAATTAATTAATTTTTAACGTTCTATTTTTTTATTGTGCAATATTTAATTTGTTTAACTATTAAACAAATTATGTTAACTACAGTCATTTTTTAAATTGAATAATTTAGTGATAGAGAGTATGTTTATTAAATCCAACAATTGCCGCATTATTAATGTTTAAAAAATCAGATTATTTAATTAAATTTTTAATTGTGTGTTTATTTTAATTATTGAACAAAGTATTGCATTATTTAATTTTTTTTACATATTTAGTTAACATCAATGGTAAAGGTAATAAAACCTAAATTGAATTTAAAGCAAGAGTCAACGAACAAATAATCAGGCATTTATAGATTTAAATTGACATAATTATTTTCTTCCATTAATCTAAAATAAAAATGTTGTTTGTTTGCATTCATTAAATAAGCTCGTTTTACAAAACAATGAATATTTTTAAATCTTTATGTGTTAAAAGTATTTTAAATGCTTGGCGTAATCATATTTTATCTAATACAGTTGTAAAAATTGACTTATTTACACTCCAGTTACAATTAGATAATAAAATGTTATTATAATAATAATTATTGTATTTTACTAATAATATTGCTGTTACTGAAAATAATCTAAAGACAAAAATTTTAAATGGAAGAATTTAAAAATAACTGCAAAGATGCTCAAACATGTAAGTGACTTTGCAGCATGCAAGCTTGCTTATTTATTTAATGTTATATAGCATAATAAACAAGTTCCAAAAAATTGGCAACAAAGAGTACATTTTACGTTTTTCAAAAAGTAAAGTCTGAACGATTGCAATAAGTGACGAGCAATAATTTTATTGTTTGCTCTAATAAGATGTTTTGCAAAATAGTTTTAAACCTTTTAAGTAATGTGGTAGATAAACATTTTAAAAAAAACATGCAGGTTTCCAGAAAGGAAAAAATTGTATTAAACAAATACTCTATAACATTATTAAACAAAATCAAGTATTTTAGCAATTACTTGTAATTAATTTTATTAATTTTATAAAAAATTTTAACAGTGTTTATTATGTGGAAAATATGTAGAAAATACGGGCTTACTGCTGAACCCTAATATAGATTAACTTTGAGCAAAAACTCGTCAGTCATCCCCATACAGATTTTTACCAACCTTTGTGCGTCATAATACATATCTTGTACAATTTTTACGTACTTTTTAAAAGCACCTGTTTTCCTATGCTTATCTACATTTTCTGTCTCAGAATCTAATTGTATGCTTTTTTTAAATTGATTAACACTATATAAAGACCCTTCTGTATTTCTCTATTTTTTCTAATAATGTTTTGAGAGAAAAGATTGCATAAATTCAAATTGTTCTTCTCCAATGTTTGTTTCTTTGCAAATTCTTCTCTTTGTTTTACATTAAATTTAACATTTTAGTTATTCTGTCAATTCCATAGTTTTTCTTAAATTTCTATGCTTTGATAGGTATTCCGTCTGGTCATGACTTCTCCATTCTTCATCTTACCTACTCTTTTAATTATTTTTATTATACCTAAGAATTAAATATTTTATCTTTAATCACTGCTAGAATATTTAACATTTCTTTTATTGACACTTTTTTAATACAATTCCTTGTATTTATTATTTTTGTTTTTTAAACTCATTTCATTATTAAACTGCGTTGCGTAACAAAGTATTTTTATTTATTAACCTGCAGTTTTTTACATAACTTATATTAAAGTTTTCTTAACGATCATTCAATAAACGTGAATAAAAACTATTTGAATAAATTTATTTTTAAAGATGTTTATTGCTAATTTAAATAATTTTAAAAAATATATTTGCCAGCAGTAAACATTTTAGTAAAAACAAACGTAAATTGGTATTTGGTTCCGTATTATGTACATAAATGCAAATATTTTTTAAAAATAAAATTATATTTTTTACAATTTTTAACATTACACATTTTATTCAAGGTGTTTAAGGTATATCATTTTTTTTAATTTTATAAATATTTAATGATATTACAACAATAAATTATTAACAGCTGCCAGTAAACTGTAAAATTAATAATTATGTAAATAATTAAATTTATTTTGCTCAACTAAAATTATTTATAATAAATTATTTATTTATTTATTTAACAGGGAAAAGTACGTTTATTAAAAAAAAACAATTTGATTTTAAAATAATAACAAACGACATTTATATATTGATTTTTCTACTAAACAAAAATTAAATTAAATATTATGTTTAATTTTAATTGTTTATTATATATTTTCCTTATGAATTAAATGTAAAACAATAATTTTTACAATCTTTTTTTATGGTAATTAACAATATTTATTTTAATCTAATAAATATTAGTTAATTGTATTTTAATTTCTATTATTCTGCTTGTTTGTTACTTAAAGAAGTAGATATTTATTTTAAATTGTACAAATACTATGATTATTTTATTCTACTTTTAAAGTTAATTAGTTAATAATTTTATGCTGATTATTTAATTGTTAGACTTTTTATTACGTGATTAACATTTAATAAAATTGTTAATATTTACTAATAAATTATAAAACTACTTATTACGTAAGTTAATATATTTATTTTGTTTTACTAAATAACTACTAAATTAAATGCAAATATTTTTTAATTATTTAATTTAGACCCTTCCGGTACGTTTATCAAATTAAACAAATTGTATTAATAGAAGTAATTTTACGTATAATATTTATCATTTTACAAATTTTAATTAAAAAATTAATAAAAAATTTTAATTTTTTTTATTTAAAAATATACAACTATCTAACTCAAACTGGCAATTTTTGTCACTAAATTAAATACAACAGAAATAAAGTACAACTAGAATTATATCAATTTTAATTAATGATAACTGTTTACTTTTAAAATTAATTTGTGAAACCCTAAACTGAACTCTAAACCATACAACTTTTTTAATAAAACAATTAAAAGACTTTTTTATTTGACTAATTTATATTTTTATAAATATAACATTATTTTTATCATTTTTCCTAATTAATTAAAAATATTTATATAATTTCTTTCTATAGATTAATAAAAGCGTTTGCTATATAACATAATCGGTATGTATATATATTTATTTAGTATTCTATAGTTTATTCTGCCAATAACAATATTATTTATACTTAATATATTTAAAAGTTATTTAGTTCAACATAATGTTTTTTTATTATCTAAATAATGTAATGTGCTTAAAACATATTTACTTTAACGGACAAAATGCAGCGCATTTCCCACACATTTATAAACTCCATTTCGTCTTAACAAAATTTTATATTTTTGGTTTCTTACTTATTTATACATTAAATAATTAATCCTATAATCTAATTACGCTTATTTTAATTTTCAATAAAAAATACCAACATTTTAAAGGTAACAAAAATATTTTTCAAAAAATTTATTTTGCACGTTAATTTTATCAATGTTTTATTTTCAATTATATAATATTTCTGTAAATAAAATTTGAATTAAAAACATATACCGTTTTTATATTTATTCAAAAATGAAGTATTTATTTTCCAAATATGTACTTAATATACATTGCGTTTAGTTTAATATTTATATTAAATAATTTATTGAATAAATTAAATATTTGGCATTGTAAAAAATATTTATACACATTAATTTTTCTGTTTCAGATTATGCACTAATTTAATATAAAGCTTACTATGATAATTTTTTAAACTATTTTTAATTAATTTACTACAATACTTATTTAATTTATGAATAAATTTATTAATAATAAAATTAATTTTTTTTAATTTATTTTAAATAGAAGTTATGCAATATATTTTTAAATACATTATTAATTTACTTGAATTTGCACTAAACTGTGAAATTATAATATTGATTGTATCCAGCTCCAGTGTTTTATCTTTGCTAAATATATATTTAATACAATGTACGTCGTCTTTTTACACAATATATACAATAAATATATTTATATTATTATTAAAATAATATATTAAATTAGAGTACAAATTTGTAAAATAAAAATTATATTTATACATTTTATTTATTTTCTATACAATTATCTTATATAAAAAATGCAAAAAAGTGTTAAATCAAATGTATGTGAAATACCTTTGTTTTAATGTATTAAACATTACAATTTTTTAGTTGGAAAGAATTCCGAATTCAGCTGCCTAAAAAAGTAGTATATAAATTATTAATTAGAAATTTTTATTTTTTGTTTTTTGTTTTTAATTATGATCCTAAAATGTTCGTATTAGATTGCAGCTTTGGGGATCTATATTTTTATTGTATTTTCCACGAACGGTTACAAAGATATTTAATTAACATAGCAGTTGCACTTTTTTTAGTAAAAAATAGTATAAATAGTGTATTTGAAATTAATAATTGTTTTTCTTTCAACAGACGCACTTTCTATTATCCAATTGTTGTGTAATGCACATTATTTGATTTGTTTTTTTAATTAAAAATATACATTGTTTTTTGTAGTTTCTTTTATAACTCAGTCGTTAAAGTTGTAACTGAGTAAGCGTAAAATTGAATTGCACAGCCAACAGAACTAAATACTACATGTCTGTTTACTAAAAAATTTAACCAATAAAAACAAGATAACATTTCCTATTAAATCACAATAACTAAACAAATAAACATTAAAACATTTTACTATATTTTAATTAAAACTACAGTGTTATATATATATATATATATCTATATATATTGTTTTAAAAATAAACATAAAGCAATAAGATAACAGTTACAACATAAACATAGTTTCTTGGAATAGGAAGCGATCAATGTGCATATTTGTATAAAAAGTTTTATTTTTCTCTTTAGAATACATTATTTATCATTTTAAAAATAATAATAAAAATTTACATTTTATAAAACTTGTTTGTTGGTAAATAGAAGTTATTTTTAAAATTTACAATAATAAAATCAATAACTAATTGCAATATTCGAACTGAATTTATTTTGCAATAAAAAAATTGAATAAATTAATAAAAAAATTTATAATTTTTAAATTATTTTTTTGAAAATATATATATATATATATATATATATATTAAATACAGGCCTTCTTTAAACAAGCATTTTTGCACCAAACATTTGATTGGTCAAATAAAAATAATTTAATGATAATTTAATACAAATGATTTTAAAAATCGTTATTTGATAAAAATTGGTACACTAAAATATATCTAATTTAATGAATAAGATTAATGTAACCAGTTCAAAAATTTTGGTAAATTTGGTGGTAATTTTGTTCGGTTTTCTATAAATTTACATAATGATTACGCTAAATTTTTGTTAGCTAATGAAATTAAATTAGGTCAAATTTTATGTTACAAACGGAATGATGCTTAGCAAATCTTAAAAATGTGTAAAATAAACGTGTTAAATGTGTAGAAAATTTCTGTAAAAAAAACATCTTACCAATTATACATAAATGGACTAAATGGATTTACAAACAAAAAGTATGTTCATTTTATTATTATAAAATTAAAAAGAAATTGAATAATAAAATTAAAGCAAAGAAACAAAAAAACATTTTTTTTAATTTACACTAAATTTTTAAAAACTGCATAAAATTGCGAAAAAAATATTTTTGTGGCATATGTTGTGTTCTATTTAGCTGTATACAGAGATTCAGATTAATAAAGTTTACTAAAAAGTATAACATTTATTTTGAATGACTTTCAATAAATATGGAATTAATAACGTGTGTGCTGTTAGTTACGGATTTTGCACTCAACATTTCAAGTGTAATATGTATTTTACTAAAGGTTGTATTTTTTGCAAAATAAGTTGCTTACGTGTGTTATCTACATAGATAATGTGCTATAAAGTGTTTGGAATTACAGAAAGAGTTCCTTACAAACAAATTCTAACACAGTAAGAAATTAATGGATATTTTTTTATTATTATTGTAATTATAATTTTAGCAAAAAAAATTTAAAACATGTTCAAAATAATGATTTGGTGTACGTTAACGAAATATATGTTTTTTAGTATAACTTACAATTTACTATATGTTTGACCTATTTAGATTGCAAAAACTTTAATAAACAATAAACGGACCTTTGTACATTTGAGCCTCAACACATTAATTCTATGTTTGGTTCTTTAAAGGGTGGGTAAACAAGTTGTAAAATGACGTATTACTTATAGAGAATATCGTATGTGTTATAAAAAATTGAGTTTTAAAGAATTTTATTGGTACCTTGATAGACTAAAATTGTAAATAAGTAGCAGAAGTTATAAAATACAGTGATTGTTTTTTAAATTGTTGACATTATACAGTTTGTAACTTTTTCTTTACATATTTATGTATTTTGGTTTATAAACATTTTTTAACGACTTATGTAATTTTTATTTAAGTTTTAGTAAATGGTGGTATTATGTTTTATTGCACTAATAGATGTTATTGTAGATTATAATTAGAAATTACTTTTGCGAATAATGTGTTTTGTTAAAATATTATTTTAGGTATGTATTAGTAAAAATTAAATATGTCTAAGATAAGTAACTAGAGCAGGATGTTACAAAGTATCACAGTGCTTCCATTTTTGCACGTCAATTATCATAAATTGTAATTTAACACAAACATAAAACAACTAAATATTTCCATGTATTTGAACGTTTTGCCAAACGTTTTGCTTGATTCCATAAAACATTAATTTTTATAAGATCTTTGCGAATAGTTGTTAATCAAGTGTTTTGTGGTTTACCAATCTTTTTTCTACCATTTACAATTATCCATTTTCAAACCATTCTTGTTGGTTTTTTAGGTAGTAAAAGTAGAATTTAACCAAGAAAGTTTTTTTGTTTAATTGTAATGATGTCATGTGGTAGACTAAAATCATTTCATTTCATGATTTCATCATTTGAAATGTAATTGCGCATGTAATTCTAAAATTACTTTTAAGACAACGGAGATAAAAATATTTTTTACCAATCTTGTCTGTTTGCTTCCACGTTTCATTCCCATATATTGCCGTAAGAATGATCATTAATGCGTACAAATAAAGTTTTGTCTTTAGGCAAATAGAAAAACATAACTACGTTGATTTGAGTTTATAAAAAATTGATGTTGTTTTTTTAAAGTCTGGCTTTAACGTTAATATACAACAAATTACATCTAATAATAAATTGAGATAAATTTTAATTAAAAATATATATGGCATAAACATTTATTCGTGCATTTAATGTAGCTTGCTAAAACGCGTAGTCTTTTAACCATTACATAAATGCATTATTATAGATAATGTACAACTAGAATTATATTAATTTAAATTATCAATAAAAAAATATTTTTACAATTAATTTCTTACACAGTAATTTTAACCCAAAATTATAACACTTTTTTTAGAAACAATTTAAAAGTTTATCTTACTAACTTTAAGTTATATTATTATAAATATTACATTATATTTTACTATTTTTCATAATTTATTAGACAACATTTATATGCATTTAAAATTTTTTTTAATGTTAATTATTTACGATTATTATTTAATTGTTACATTTTGAATTATGCAATGTACATTATTCATTCTGTTCTTTCAATTAAAAATTATTTTTTGTGTTTAGTAATCTCTAAGATGGCTCTGTTGTTAAAAATGAAAGTGAGTAGACGTGGAATTGGGTTGTACAACGAGCAACATTAAATTTGAATATTTGTTTAATCTTTCTTAATGTCTACTCACATAATGTAATTGTTTAACTCAAACATTTCTGGAAGCCAACTGATTTAAACTAAAACCTGTAGTTTTTTAATCAGTATATAAAAAATACTATTATAGGTAATGTACAACTAGAATTATATTAATCTTTATTATTAATAAAAATTATTTTTTATAATTAATTTTTTACACAACAAATTTAATTAAAACCATTCAACTTTACTAAAAAATAATTTAAAGTTTCTTATTTTTAACTTTAATTTATATTATTAAAAATATAACATTTTTTGTCATTATTTTTCGTAATGTATTAAACAACATTTATACAATTTACTTTTGTAAATTGTTAAATACGTTTACTTTATAACGTATTTGGTAACGATATTTGTATTTGTATTTAGTATTTTGCGCTTTATTTTAATGAAAACATTTACATTTAATATTTTAGTAGTTATTCAGTTTAATATGTTTTTTAAATTTGTTTATTCCACATGCTACATTGTTTATTATTTTATTTTTAATTATATAATTATAATGTTGGTAAATTGTTAATTAAAAATATACACCGCTTTTATATTAATCAAAACATGAAGTATTTATTTTGCAAATACATACTTAATAAACAATAAATTTATTTAAATATTTAAGATAAATAGCATATTAAATAAAATCAATAATTGTCTTTGTCAAAAATTAACATTTTCATTATTTTTTAATGTTTTAGATTATTTACTAATTCAATATAAAGCGTAATATACTAATTTTTTAAACTCTTTTTAATAAATTTACTATAATTTTTATTTTATTTAAAATTAAATCTTTTTTTTTAAATAAACGTTTTATTTAATTATTGTCTATAGAAAATGTGCAACATATTTGTAAGTTTTTCAATTAATATATTTTATTTGTTTTACTACTAAAATGATTAGAAAGTAGTTTGAGTTAACAATTTAAACATTCGTCTATAAGATATTGATTTGAATTAGTACATATAAAATATTGTGTCACGAAAAAAGTTTAAATCGAGTTTTAATAACAACTGAAATCCACATGTTATATGCATAAAATTTAAATTATTTATTAATTTAGATAATATAGTTTATCTAAATGTAAATCATTAAAAGCGATTAATCATATATACAAATTTAATGACGAAAAATTATAAAATCAGAAGTAATTAATAACTTGGCATTTGTTTATTTTTATATTCAATTATTTAATACAGACAATGCAAAAAAAACAATAAATTAAATGTACATAAAATGACTTCTTTTAATTATTTTGATTTTTGTAATCATTTATTTGGAAAAAAAGTACAGCATTCAGCAGGTTACTAAAAGTACTGTCCAAATCGTTGAAAATAAAATTTTAACTTTTATTTATTTTGTTTTTTAAAACAAAATCATATTTCACATTAGAATGGGCAACAGTGTTTAGTAAAAATTTTGTATTACAAGCCATAGACGTTAATATTACAGTTTTTGGAATTGATGTTTTTATTGTATTATCTATATACATTTACAAGATATATAGTCAACGTGGCAGTTGGAATTTAATTTCTAATAAAAATAGGATTAATAGTGTATTCCAAATTATAAATTGACGTTGATTCAACACATGCACTTTTTATCTATAACAATATCTTAACCCAATTGACATCAATTGCACAGCTGAGCACAAGTGGTGCAGTCGTTAGCTTTAATGGACTCAAATTCATAAAATAATTCCAACATTTGCATTCACTTTACTTTTTATATATTTACACTATAAAAATTATTAAAATTTCCAATAACTACGTTAACTTGTTCAATAAATTAATTTATTTTTAAATTGAATTTATTGTGCTCTTATGTATACATGTGCTATATATATTTTTACTAAAGTATTAAAGGTTTAAATAATAAAATTAAGAATAGTATTAAAAACTAATAAATATGTTTTATTGTCTACTTTTTATGACGTGTACATATTGTAAATTAAAAACTACTTTTTATACACTGTGTTAATTATTAGCAATTAAACGACATTAATTAAATAAAATGCAAAAACTTTATATTAATCTGCATAATATTATTTCATTTGTTTTAAATAAAAATATTAGAGTATTAACAAATCTTTTTAACAAAATGTAATATGGTTTTTTGTCAAAAATATTGTTTGGCTAAATCTATTATTTAATAGAAACCATAAAAAAATACATTTAAATGTTTTTTTACAATAGCACATAATGAACGTAATTGGACGGAATGGTATTAAGTAAACCCTAAATTAATTTACATTACTAAAACTTCTTTTTTCTTATAAAATATGGTATTTAGTAATTATTTCACTGTGTTGTATCTCGTCGTGGCATTTTTAAGTAATATTTTATTTCAATAACACTAATATATTTATTGTGTTAATTAAATATTACATATTTAAAAAAATTAAATGTTTAAATATAATTTTAATATTTATTATTGTATAAACAGCATCATTAAGGCTAAGATTGTTAAAATTGATGTTATTAATGTTCAATAGTGCGGATTTTAAGTAATGCTACATTTGAATTCGATGTACTCGCACATGTGCGAATGATTTAAAAATAGGCTTCAAATATTTAGAATAATAATGCTTCGATTATATTTTTGGAAGTAGACGAATTATTGAATGGTTAGATGTTGAAAAGAGGTGCGTGTTGTTTTACTGAAAAGTAATCTGAAGAGGCATTTGTAAATATAATCTAGTTGTTTTGAAAGTCTTGTAGAAAAATTAACTAGATTAGTAAGACCGATTAGTTTGAATATGTTGGTATTCGCATGATTGAAATCACCAGCTAATATGATTAAAGTATTTTCATCAACATTGATAAGAGATAATCAACTAGTTGGTCATAGAAATAATTAATTTCCGGAGTGCTAGTAGAGGGTGCTATGTAAATATTTATAAAATCAATATTTTTGTAGTGAGACATGTATTTATTTCTGCAGTTGACGATTAGCAGCACTCAATTCCATTTTGCGAATATTCAAATTTAGATTTAGGATTATTACAATATTCTTTATTAATGTATGTAATAAGGCCTCCCCACGTTTCTTAGTGCAATTTTTTCGATCAAGTCAAAATATGAAAAATCCATCAAGTTCTATAAGATTATTATCAACATGTATATTCAACCATGATTCTTGGATTAATATTACACAGCTATTCATATGTAATTTGTTTGTCATGAGAGATCGTAGATCAAAAAATTTTATCAAGTATTGACCTGCAGTTAAATGACAGTAGTAGCGGTAGGGACATCTCATTAGAATAACTTTAAATTTCAAAGCTTTTTGAAAACCACTTATGATAAAATTTACGTTTTATTTTGAACAATTGTATGTTTTTGTGTATTGAAAAACTGCTTGAAATTAAATTTGGACAATGTTGAAATTGAGATTTTAGGGACAAAAGCGTATTTCTGTTGAATTTTATTCTGATTGATTCCATTTAATAAAAAAGCGATAAAAAATTGATTTATATAAAAAAAAATATAAGATGTTTAAAAAATATAAAAAAATTAACGGTGAAAAAAGTATTTAATTCCGGTGTTATGGAAACGTAAGCGCAGCCATTCGAGGGCCCGCCATTTTTATTATAGTAATCTTTATTTTAACCTGTTTACATTTTTATTATAGCAATATTCACTATTTTAGTATACTTATATATATATCTATATATATATATATATATATCCATTATATTTGTTTTATGAAAAATATTAAATAATAGGCTTATTTAAAAATTATAATAATATTAGCACTGATTTTTTTATAGAAAAATGTAATAATATATTTAAGCTAAATTTTAACTTAAAATTTGTAATTTGTATTCTTGTCTTAAAAATAATATTTTAATTTTGTTAAAATTATTTTTTTAAATAAAAAACTTAATTTAAACATAACGCAGCCAAAAATAATTTTTATTTTATTTTAAAAATTGGTATTTAATAATTTTTATATGAATAATATTATTTGTATAATAAAACTTACCATTATAGAAAAATGTAATAATATATTTAAGCTAAATTTTAACTTACAATTTGTAATTTGTATTCTTGTCTTAAAAATACATTTTAATTTTGTTAAAATTATTTTTTTTAAATAAAAAACTTAATTTAAACATAACACAGCCAAAAATAATTTTTATTTTATTTTAAAAATTGGTATTTAATAATTTTTATATGAATAATATTATTTGTATAATAAAACTTACCATGTATAAACATATTTAAATAAAATATTAATTGTTTAAATCAATATATACAATAATTTAGTGTATTTTGCACGTTCAATAATTGTGCATTGTAATACATATTTTAATTAAAGGTTTGATTAAATGTTTATGTAAGTTAACAATAAAATATTATATGCCAAAATAATATATGTACATTACAACTGATAATAACAGCATTAAAAAGTTAACAATGTAGCATACAATAAATTTAAAAAAACATCCATTTTTTAACAGATGTCTAGTTTATAAAAAAATACGTTTACAATGATAAAATAACACTTTTTTAATAAATGCTAATTTTTTATTTAATAAATGATATAAATAACTAATTTTAAATGTTTTTATTAAGCTGAAAATGGTAATTTTATCTTTACCTACATATATGTTTTTATTATGCTAAATTTTTAGCTTTCTGTATTTAACATATTTCTCCTTACATTAATATAAAATAGAAAACTTAAATATGTACTCTAATCAAATATATAGCAAATTTACTTTTATTATAAATATAAATAATATAAATTATTTACTTTATCTTAAAGCATTCAAAATTAAGTGTTGTTATTAACAATATTAGTAACTGGTAAATACTGATTTTACACTTACTAAAATTACCAAATATATAAGTAGTAAATGTGTACTACAATCACAATAACATATTTATAATTTAAATTAAAAACAGAATTTTTAATTATGTAAATAACAAACATATGTCAAAAATATATAAACAAGTAATACATGCATTTTATATGCATATTATACATCTATTTATGCATTTAAATTACTGTTTAAATTAAAGATTTATTTACTTGCATCGGTGAGTTTAAAAATTAAATATATAATGTTAGAATAAACATAACATTTTCTAAAATTTTGGAATATATATATATATATATATATATATATAATGTTTATACAGTTAATACATTTAATGTTATACAAGAAACATTTTTTTAGTAGTAGACATTTTAGCAAAACCAAACATTTGCCCGCATTTTGGTGCCGGTGATAAAATTTGAACCCATGTCCACCCAGGTTTAAATTTGAGCGCTGTACCGCTATACCACCCCGGCAATAATAAAGAATGCATTTCAGTGTATAAATATTTACTATTTTATTCAAACATCTTAACTATACGCTATATTTCCAATTAATAAAATAATAATTGTAAATATTTTTAGCGTTTTAATATGTTACAGGTCATATAGTTATTTATGGACGTAAGTAAATAATATACTATTTAATTGCGTTTGTAAGCACAAATTACATATACAACAAATATAGACAAAATAATATTACTTAATTTTATTAATTATACTAAAATAATTTTGAATCTAATAATAATTATTTAAGAATATATTTTTAATATTACTTACTTAATAATTACTTACTTTTTTATTATACAATTTTTATATAGTTTTATTATTTAAAATTCTTTTTTAAATTAAATAATTTAGAATACATTGGTACGTTTATTAAATCAAACAATTAACATTTATTTAACATTGTATTCAGTATTTAAATATTTTAATTTACTTTTAATTTAAAGTGTTTATATAAAATTGTAAACACAACATTAAATTACTCTATTTTTATTATATAATTACTTATTAAAGTTGTGTTAAAAAATGGGAAAAAAAAGATAACACAACGTCTTCTGTCAACACGTGTATCAATGTAAACAATAAATAAAAATTACATTGTTTTTTACAATTTTTTGCATTATTTATTTTATTCTACCAGTCAATTTTATAAAATATTTTTTTTTACTGCATATTTTTGTATTGCGTATTCGTTTAAGAAAATAAATGTTAATGTTTTCTCGAATTATAAACATTTAATAATTTTTTAAACAACAAAGTTAGTAATTATTTAGATTATTATATTTATTTTGTTTAACTGACTAACTATTAAATTAAATGCAATTACTTGTTAAATTATCTTACTAAAAAGCTAACGGTAGGTTTATCAAATTAGGTAATTTGCATTTTCAAAAAATAAACGCAAATAATTTTATATTTATTTTTGACAATTCAAAATTTTTAATTACAACTTTTAAATTACAACATTTATTAATAAATTATTAAACGATTAATGATAAGATTTATAATATGTTTTTTCTACTAATTAAAAATTGAATTAATTATTAGTTTTAATTTTAATTATTTATTACAAATTTTGTGCATTAATTAAATATAACATAATAATTGTTATAATGTTTATTTTACTCTACATGAAAATTAAATTAGATGTAGTTATTGTTTACATACTCTAATTCAGGTGGTATGTTTGTCACCTCACTTAATAGATGTTTGTTTTAAATTATGTAAATTTATAATTATTTTGTTTTATTTTTGACGTTTATTATTTAATACTTCTACATCTATTAATAATATTTATTTTAATCTAATTATTACACTTTTAATTACGTGATTTACACTTTTTAAAAATAAATTGTTAACATTTACTAATAAATTACAAAAAGATTTATTTTTTAAATAATAATATTTATTTTGTTTTACTAAATAATTAATAAATCAAATGTAATTATTTATAAAAGTATTTTATTTTAAACCTGCCAATACGTTTATTATTTAATACTTTTACATCTGTTAATCAATTGATACATTTTGAATTATATAATGTACATTAGTTATCTTGTTTTTTGCAGTTTTTATGATGACTCAGTCGCTGAAGTTAAACCTGAGTAGGCGTGAAATTCTACAACCAGTAGCACTAAATATTTGTCTATAAAAAACAAGATAAAATTTAACATTTCAAATATACTTTCTTTGTGTTTTTTATTAAATCACAATTACAAAACTAATTACAAACAACAATATATAATATCTTACTCTAATTTAAAATGGTTTGTTATATGCTTATATGTATAAACACTAATAAGTGATTTTTAATTAACAAGTATTATCTGTTAGTAAACTGAAATACTTTTCTAATAAAAAATATATAACATAAACATTTTTTTCCATTACTTAGTGTTGATATCTAACTCAAACGTTTCTAGAAGTCAACTGATTAAACCAAAATCTGTAGTATTTTTATCAAGATGTTTGTCACTACATTTAGTAAACAAATAAAACCCGTTTGTATAAATTTATTTTACTAATTTAAATAGCTTAAGAAAATTATTTATCAACAGTACACATGTATCAGCATTTGACTTAGCATTACGTACATAAATGTGAATATTATACAGACGTTACATTATATTTTATCCAACTTATTAAATATTATACCCTTTTAATTTTATAAACGTTAAATATTATTAAAACAATAAATTATTGACAATTGTCAATAAATTGTAAAATTAATAATGATGTAAAATTAGTACATTTATTTTGTTTAACTATTTAGCTACAAAATTAAATAGAATAATTTATAAAATTATTTGATTTAGTAGTCGCCCGTACGTTTATCAAATTTAATTGTTACATTTTAAATAATGTAATGTAAATTATTCATTTTGTTATTTTAATTAAATATATTTATTGTGTTTGCAATTCCTAAAATGACTCGGTTGTTAAAGTTGAAACTGAGTAGGCGTGAAATTGCGTTCTACAGCCAGTAGCACTGAATGCCACATATCTACTCACTAAAAATATTTGATCATATAAAACAAGATAAAATTTTAAATTTTAAATATACTTTATTTGTGTTTCTTATTAAATCACAATTACAAAACTAATTACAAACAATAGTATATTTCATCTCAGTCTAATTTAAACTGGATTATTATATGCATATATATACAACTCTTACAACAATTACTACACAAAAGTGATTTTTAAACTAAAACCTCTTTAGTAACTACATAGCATACAAGGAAAACGTCACTTTGATAATAAAATATACAAGATTATATAATAATTAAAAAAACTATAATTACATGTACATATATATTATAAATAAAAAACATTGTATAAAACATTAACTGGCGCAAAATCAAAAATGGAATAAAATGATTAACATGATTTATAATGACAACTATTAACAAAAATACAGATTACATGCAATTTTTATTAATTACCAAATTATAGACATTAGAAAGTTTAAAAAATTTAATAATTTATGTAATCGCCTATCTTTGGAACAAATTAATCCAGGCGTTTTAGAATGATGTCGATGAAAGTGCTGATATATTCTTGTTTTATCTCATATTGAACAACAAACCGAATACATTCACATAAATTCCTAATTTCAGTATGCTTATTGATGTTGCCCTTTAATAAACTAAAACATTTTTAATAATTTTGATATCCGGGCTGTTAAGTGTCAATTGAGTAAAAAATAGCTTTTTACAATTTTAGACCCTCTATTGTCTAAATGTAAATATGAAGCAAACATATAACGTTACTTTTTAAACGTATGATAAAGAACATTGTTTTGAAAAACAGTAGTAACCCCCGTGTAAATGTGTTGCATTTTATATTAAAAAACATACTTCATAAATAAAAAAATTTTTCATTATTTAAGGTACGTGATATAATTCTCCATTTGATAAGTTGATTATTCTTAATACCAAATTAACACATTAATTGTCAAGCGTGGGTTTTTTTAACAACCGGGAGTAAATGTTTTTAAAAACTTGATTTACACAAAACTTTGTATTAAAAGCTAAATAATTTGTTCCGAATTATTACTTTATCAGCAAAATATACAGAACGTTAATAAGACAAGTGTCGTTTACTCCATTGTTTACAAAAGGTTAATCTGTCATTCTTTTGTTTTTTGGTAATAAATGGCTTAAACTTTGGTGATTGTAAAGTTAAACCAGATTTAATAACTCTGTTTTTTATTGTAGAATAAATAAAATTGTTTAAACTATTTTTTTTTGTTTTTGAAATAAATTTAATATATATTTTATTTCTATAACAATTTTCTGATTATCTATAGTAGTCGTTACACGTTTTTTTTTGACATTATTATAATTTTGTGGTTCTTGATCGTTAATAATCCAATAAGTTGTTAAAAGGTTAACTCTTTATAAATCTACCAATTTTTGGGTAAAAATCCTTTATTTTTTTATTTTTTATTGACACGATATACATTTTTAATAAGATGAAAACATTTTTTATTACTACTGTCCATTTCACAAACGATGAAATCAGAAATAAAAATTAGCGGATGAGCAGAATCTCAATGTTAAAAGTAAATAATAAATTATTTAATTTGTTTTTGAATTTTTATTTAAAATTAAAAGTAAATATTTTTTTTTATTTATGTAGATTAAAATAATTAAATGTTTATGTTGATAATTACTATAACATCACTATCAGTAAAGATTTGAATGTTAGTTTAACATTAAATTTAAAGATTAGTTATTGTTTATTTTTAATGAAATTTTTAATAAAAATAAACACAGAATAATAATAGGCTAATTATTGTAAAAATTATGTAACTTTAAGTTACCATTCGCTTTTAATATATACCATTTTGGTGGACTCAGCTTTTTTAAATAAATATTTTTAAGTATATATAAATAAACTATTAAATACTTGACATTATTTTTAATTTTTAATATTTATTTTTACGATAAAACAATTAAACATAACAAATTAGTTTAGATTTAATACTTTGGTAATTTTTTGCGTTAATTTTTGAAATAACTATATATACACTATTAAGTGATTTTTAATTAACAAGTAACATGTAATAGTATATTAAAATATTTTTTTAATAAAAAGTATATAGCACAAACATTTATTTCAGCACTTATTATTGTTATCTAACTCAAACATTTTTAAAAGCCAACTGATTTAAACTAAAACCTGTAGTTTTTTTATTAGTATGTTTGTCACCACATTTAGTAAACAAATAGATGTGAATAAAACCTGTTTGCATAAATTTATTTTAAAAAAGTGGTTTTTTATAATTTATATAATTTAAGAAAATTATTTATCAGCAGTACGGATAGTAGTAATTGCGAAAATGTATCCGTATTTGGTTCTGGACAATGTACATAAATGTAAATATTATACAGACGTTACACCATATTTTTAACAATTTATCACATTATACATTTTATCTAACTTGTTAAATACTATGCCATTTTATTTTAATTTTATATACGTTAAATGCTATTAGAACAATAAATTATTAACAATTGTCAATAAACTGTAAAAATTAATAATTATGTATAATAGTAAATTTATTTTATTTAACTATTTAGTTACAAAATTAAATGCAATTATTTATAAAATTATTTGATTTAATATTTACCAGTACGTCTATCAAATTAAGTTATTTGCATAAAAATAAATACAAAAGCAGATTATTATACATTTGTTTTTTATATTTTTTAATTTATTTGTTTTTTATGTTTATTATTTTGAATGTTTTACAAAAAACATTTTTTGGCAGTAGACATTTTAGTAAAACAGAACGTAGGACCGCATTTTAGTGCCGGTGATGGAATGCGTACGCATGCCCACAAGGTTCGAATTTGAGCGCTGTACCGCTAAACCACTCCGAAACTTTAAAATTTAAACTAAAACACTTGTTTACATTTATTAATAAATTACTAATTACATAATAATAAAATTTATATAATTTTTTTTTACGGAATAAAAATTAACTTAAATGTATCTACATTTTACATTCTTTAATGTAGGTGGTATGTTTGTCACTTTACTTAATAGTTATTTGTTTTAAATTATGTACATGTAAAATTTTTTTTGATGTTAATTATTTTATATTTTTACTTCTATTATTTAATTGTTACATTTTAAATAATGTAATGTAAATTATTCATTTTGTTATTTTAATTAAATATATTTATTGTGTTTAGCAATCCCTAAGATAGCTCGGTCGTTAAAGTTGAAACTGAGTAGGCGTAGAATTGGGTTGTTCAACCAGGAACACTAAATTTGGGATTTTGTTTAATCTTCCTCATTGTCTACTCACATAATGTAGCTTTTATCTCAAACGTTTTTGAAAACCAACTGATATATACTAAAACCAGTATAAAAAATAAAATCAATAGTGTAATCCATATCAGGAATTAAATTTGTTCTAACAAATGTATTTTCTCTATGTAACATTACATTGATCCCAAATAGCATTAACCTCACAACTGACCAGAAGTTGTACCGTCGTGCAGCCTTGATAGACTTAAATGTATGCCAATAAGATTTTGTTGTTGTTGTTTTTCCATAATTGTTGTCTTATTGCCCCATGCATATTTTTAAAGCAAAAGGGTTTGGTATAATATAGTATAATACAATAGTAATATAAACTACAAAAACTTGTGTAAAACGTTAATAAAACCAACTAGTTATTTTAATAGTAAACTGATTTAAACTAAAACTTATTAAATTAAATGTACAATAAATAACATAAAGCGGCAATTATATTAATTTTAGTTATTAATCACAACTTACTTTTACGATTAATTTGTAAAACATTAAATTTAACTCAAATTCATTCAGTTCTCCAAAAATATTTAAAAGTTTTTATTATCTATCTTTAATTCATGTTATTATAAATATTGCATTATTTCTACCACATTATATAATATATTAAAATAATATTTATATAATTTATTATTGTTAATTAATAAATACGTTTACTGTATAATATAATCGGTATATATATATTTATTTAGTATTACGTGATTTCTTCCAGCGATAAAAATAAGATTTATAACTAATATGTTTAACAGTTATTTAGTTTAATATAATGTTTGTTGTAACACTTTAATTATTATTAAGTTTTTTTTACACGCAAGATACAGTGTACTTTTTACGCCAAACACTTATTAACTACATATTGTCCAATCAAGATTTCACTGCACGTGTTATTGTAATTACGGTTGCCTATCTTTTTACATCTATGATTGTCAATCGCGTAACATAATTAGGCTTATTTTAATGTTTAATAAAATACTAAAATGTTTAACCTAAAAAATATTTTAAAAAACGTTAATTCTACTTGTTACGTTCTTTATTGTTTTATTTTAAATCACATAGTAATACTGTAAATAAAATGTAAATCAAAAATATATACCATTTTTATATTTATTCAAACAAATGTATATTTTATATACGATGCATTTATTTTAATATATATATATACAATTTATTAAATAAAATTTTTTTTTTTTTGCTAAAACCTAACATTTTCATTATATATTTATGTTTCAGATAATTAACTAATTTACTATAAAGCGTACTATATTAATTCTTAAATTGTTTTTAGTAAATTTACTATAATTTTTATTTAATTTAAAAATAAATTTGTTTAAAATAAATTTAATGTTTTATTTAATTATTGAATTCGTATTAAAGTGTAAAATTGTGTTAGTGGCAGTATTCATGGTTTAGTATGTACATCATTATGCTCATTACAAACTTATTTTGTTAACAAAAATGTGCCTGAGTTAAGTAATTACTTTGTAAAGCAATCAAAAAAAAATTAATTTTTATTGTTATTAAATTTTATATTTAAATTTAAATAAAATAGTTTTAGTACATTGTTTAATTCACTATTGAAATGAATATATATATAGTAATTGTTGGAGTGGAAAAATAAAAGCACTGTAATACCTTTGTAACATCCTGCTCTAGTTACATATCTTAGACATATTTAACTCTTACTAATTTATACCTAAAATAATGCTTTAGCGATACACATCAAGTAACAATACTTACAAAAATAATTTTTTATTATAACATACAACAACATCCATTTTTGCAGCAAAAAGTAATACCACCGTTAACTAAAAACTAAATCAAAAATACAACTCGTTGAAAAAATAATTTTAACTAAAATACATAAATGTGTAAACAAAAAGTTACAAACTTAATAATGTCAACAATTCAAGTAGCATTTACTGTCTTTTATAGCTGCTGTCAGCCGTTTACAATTTCAATATATAAAAGTATCAATTAAATTTGTTAAAGCTTAATGTTTTATAGCATAAATAATACTCTTTATAAAAAATGTGTTATTTTACAACTTATTAAATAACCATTTTTAACAACACCCACATCTGGGATATTGAGGATCAAATGTACAAATGTCTGTGTTTTGTTTAACAAGCTTTTTCAGGTTTACATAGATCAAATATATTTTAAATTGTAAATAATTCTAAAACATATATTACAATTTAGTAAATGTACACTAGAGCATTATTTTGAACATGTTTTAAATCCTTTAAGACATCTTGCTATACTTATGACTGCAATAATGTTAAAGAAAATTTTATTAATTTCTTAATGTTTAAGATGTTATTAACATGGATACATTTTTGTAATCTCAGACACTTTTTGGCACATTTTGTATAAAAACAACACACGTAAGCAACTTATTTTACAAAAAATGTAGCTTTTATCAAAATCCACGCTACACTTAATTTTGAAATTTTGAGTGCAACATCTGTAAATAACAGCACGCACATCTTTAATATATAGACCACCTAAAATTATTTAAGACAAGTGTATATAAATATATATATTACTGTTACCAAAATAACATTTTTAAATTGGATTAAAATGTTTCAGTATTGTGTTTGTAAAATAAAAACTTTATAAATATACTTTATTTGTTTTACTACTGAAGTGGGTAGAAAGCAGTTTCAGTAAACAATTTAATTATGTCTATACATAATGTCGATTTCAATCAGTACATATCAAATATTGTGTTGCAAAATTAAGTTTGAATGAAGTTTTAATTATTACTGAAGTTGACATGTCACATGCACTAAATTTAAATTATTTATTAATTTAAATTACATATTTTATCTAAATTTTAAACATTAAAGGCAATTACCGATATACACAAATTCGATGACAGAGGATTATAAAATAAAAAGTTATTAAAAACTTAACATTTTTTATAAAAAATATAAAAAAACGTTAAAGTACATGTAAAATGCCTTTTTGTGATTTTACTAAAATTCATGATCATTCAGTTGGGTAAAAGATAAAATTGAGTTGGTTACGAAAGTACTGACCAAATCATTGAAAAAATTTTTAATTGTTAAATTTTTTCATTACCTTTTCCATAAACGTTTACATGGTAATTGCACTTTACTTTTTAATAAAAAATAGCATTAATAATTTATTCCAAAACAGGTTTAACGTTATTTCAACAAAAGTAATTCCAACATTTGCATTTCATTATTATTTCCCATAAAAGTCATAATAATTTCCAAAAGATACGTTGACTTGTTCTATAAATAGATTTATTGTTTATTTGAATTAATTGTATGTATTTTTTGTGATGGTTGTAATAGTTGTAATAGTAGTGGTAATAGTAGTAGTACAAATAATAAATTTGTTTTATTCTCTACATATTATCGCCTACATATATTGTAAATTGGATACCATTTATTGTATAATTAGTAAAATATTATCAATTAAAAGACACTAAGTAAATAAAGGACAAAAGCATTATTGTAATTTAGTCATTAATATTTTGATGCATATTTTATGTCATAAATGTCAAAACACAAAAATTATTTTATTCTTTTATACTATTATTTTACTTTTATTAATAATTTAATGAACTTTTTACGTATAGAAAACAAATCATCCCCATTAATTAATAATAACAAACATTTGTCCAGAATTAACTTATAAATAGACATAATGAAAACAATTAAATATTATATCATCATATAAACCCAAAACAAATGTGTAACAATTAAGCTCTTCAGGCGTATAATAATATGCCTTTTTTTAAATATTTTATTGTATTGTTTTTCATTGTGACATATTTGGGTAATAGTTTATTTATATAAAATTAGTTTATTTGTGTCATTAATCAAAATATTGTATATTTTAAAATAAATTTAACATTTTATTTAATTAACAGGAACACAAGTTGAATCTGGTAATTTTATTTTCTTATATATATATATATATATATACATATATATTATTTATGGTTATTGGCTTAAATACCTTTGTAAATGTAGCTTTTCGCACCAAAACATTATGTACAATTATAAAAATACAATACAATTACCAGTATGTAACATCAATCCAAAAATAAATAAATAAGTAAAATAAGATTAAATTACATAGACTAAAAAAATTAAAATCAACGTATATTTAAAAGTCATGTTTAATATAATATGCGTTAAGAAACGTGGTATTATTTAGGAGACGTATTATGGTTAATTGTGTGCTAATATAATAGTATACATAAAATGTAAATAACTCATGAGTGAGCATGACTAATTAAACAATACCCTGGATAAAAAATAATAAATGATCACAAATTGAAATGGGCCGATTGCAAATCACGGTAATTGGTCAGATTAAAGAAAACAAAAAAACATTCTCATGATTTGTATAGACTAATGTAAAGTTCACTTTGAACTTTGTTGGGATTAGATAGTAACCTTGCTAAATATATTAAACATGAATTTAAATACACATTGGTTTTGCACTTAACGTGTATATGTGATCTTCTCGTCATTCCCAAAACAAATAATTTGCTGAAATCACGATAAAGTAGATAATTGAAGTTGTTGGTTATACGCCTGATAAATTGAAAACATTTCTTGAAGTGTCAATACATTATTTTAAAAAAAATGTTATTGTAAGGAGTACCCAATAATCGGCTAATAATGGTAATATATTTTTTTAACTTTATAAAATCTTTTTTTTTTATTCCCGGAAATATTACAGGGGAGCAATATAATATTATTCAATAAAATGCAGCTTTAAAATATGTATTAGTAACATGGTGGCAAACACAAAGGTTTCTTAAACGTCATAACATAAACCTCGAGTTTTTGTAAACAAATGGTCAATGTAGTCAAACCAGGTAAAATTGTTATTTAGTAAAACACCGAGATATTAAAAACTATTACAAGTATCAATCTCCACATTTTTAATACAAACCTTTAGATGTAGTTAAATCAATTGTGTTAAAGGTTTGTGTGAGCTAAACTTAATTATTTTACATTTTGTAGGATTTATTTTTAGACTATGTTTTGTTAACCAATAAACTAATTCACCAATTAACTCCCAGAAATGAACATTATTTTTGGATAAAGAAATGGATTCACATAACGCCATGTCATCCGTATATTTGAAAAGTACAGCAGACTCTTTTGGTTAAAGAACATCCACGTATAATAAAAAAAGGAAAGGAAATATGACCGCACCTTGTAGAACACCTTTATTATTTTGAATTAAAGTAGATTTTTTACACCCAATTTGGGTGTATTGTGTTTTGTTTTTAAAATAATTAGATAACCATTTGATTATGTGATTGGGAGCATTGAGTTCAATAAGACGATTTAGCAGTTTGCTTCTGCATATACTATTGAATGCGGCTTTATAATCAACAAACAAATTTTGCAACATAGTTAACCAAACTGGCCACACAATCTAATGTAGAACTATTTTGCTTGTACGCAAATTGGCATGGATTACTACTTGCTTTGAATGTAAAACCTAGTTTATTTAAAATCAATTTTTCAGTCAACTTTAAGACTACTGACGTGCATAAAATTGGTCGGAAATTTTCTACTTTTTTAGTTGTTTATTTCTTGGGACTGGGACAATTTTTGAACTTTTCTACGATTCTGTTACTTTGCCTTTGTTTATATAACTGGTTAACATTTGCATTAGTGGAGAGCTTATTGAGGGTGAGCATAGTTTTAGCATTTGCATACTAGGCCTATCTGGACCTAATGGCGTTGTAGATATGGAACTTTTATAATCTTTTTAAGGTTATATATAGATATAGAAACATCACGTTTGTCATTGATGTTTACGTTAGGTTTACGTTGTTGTTGTGAACAAAACGAGCATTAAGGGAATTCACATCAAGTGAGGTAGTAACAGCTTTTGTTTTTTCAAAAATTTTCTTAATATTGTTTCATGTTTTTTGCATTGTTGTAGGGGGTAAGTGAACGTTATTGACATATTTTTGCATGAAACTAATCTCATTTTTTATTTTAAGGTTTAAATGTTTTACTGAGGAGCGGTCGTTAGTTTTGTATGCTACTCCTTTTTGTCTGCATAACCTTTTTAGATTCCTATATGTAATGTTGGTGGGCGTTATACGTATTATAATTTTGGGGCAGAACCATTCAAAATCATAACAAAACTGTTTGTAGCGGTGTTTAAGTCATTATAACTTTATAGTAATACACTGTTGCTCAAGAGATATTTTCAGCTCCTTTATATTTTGTTGTAATAAGTCTCGAGCGAACATATATAATTTTGATATGGGTTTAGTGAAGTGCGTATAATTTTTCCTAAAATAGATTGTAGAAAGTGTTCAAATAATTAAGTGGTTTGACGAAGCCAATAAAGCAAGTAATTTGGCTCTGTAAAATTGAGGAGCATTAGTAAAACCGCAATCTAGTCTGCTGATTCTGTCAAGGCGATGTGTTGTAAATCCATCAATTGATATTAAATTGTGGTTAGCGTATTTGTTAAGCCACAATTCTTAAATAAGTAAAAAACTACTGTTTTAATGTAGCTTCTTGTTTAAAAGCAGTTTTAATTTATCCATTTTGTCATCGATAGTACTAACGGCAACGTTATTTTTTGTATAGGAATATTTTCTAATGCTTTCTGATAACCGGAGTGATGACATTTTTTTTTCTTTGTTTTAATTTTTGATTATTTGTAACATATAGGAATATCTAATTGTATATCTGATAAAAGTACTTTCTGTTGAAATAAAAATGTTATATTAAAGCAAAATTTTTAAAAAGTAATTCTTTGAAAATAATAACAATCACCCTCTACATGCAGCATTTAACTATTCTAAAGCTTCTAAAAAAACAAGAAGAACTTACCTGCACATAAAAGCCAAAACTAATCAATACAAAAATTTATGTCTGCCCTACTTATCCAGAGTATTAACCAATCCAGAATCAAACAAAATTGAACAACTAAAAAACCTATAAAATAGGAATTGTTCCACTTACGTATTTGTTTGAACTAATTTGGACATCTCACAGTATAATGTAACAAGTGTGCCTTATAATGACTTATTCTATGTATAGCAATTTTGAATATTTTTTTAAAATTACATGCATACAACATAGACTATATTTATATTTATTAACATATGACATTCTATTTCATTTTGATCCCATTATTTGTACTATTACTTTTTTATATTGATGGTAAAAATGTATTTTACGCTGAATCTATCTCTGGTGAAATATTAAAGCTTAATAATAATAATAATAATCGTTATAAGTAACAAAAAACTTGTATATTTTAGATATTTTAATGTGAAAGAAAAAATGTACTGCTAATCAATGTAGAATATAATTGTGAATATATTTTGTCATTTTCTGATGTCTTGAAAAACGTAGCGCAGCCGTTTAAGGGCCTGCCAAATAATATATATATATATATATATATATATATATATATATATATATATATATATATATATATATATTGTTGTACAAATGTGCATTTTAATCTATTTTTCAATTAAAGGCATTTTTAACTGTTTTTGTAAGTTAATATTTAAATATTAAACTCCAAAATAATATATATATATGTAGTTTACTATTCTATGCTTTCTTAACAACAATAAACATTACAGAAACTATTTAATATTATTTAATGTAACAATTTTAATAATACATTGATTATCTAATATACGACAAATAAACGCCAAAATAATATATATATATATATATATATATATATATATATATAACTTATTATTCTATGCTTTTTTAATAACAATAAATATTGTAAAAACTATTTAACACTATTTCCTATAAAAAGTTTATTAATACATTGATTATTAAATATACGACCAATGAAGAAATTAAAAAACAGTTAGCGAATGCTATGCTAATAATAATTGTTGTTCAATTATGTTAAAACTTATTAAAATTTAATGTTTTGCTTGAAATTTATATTAAATATTGTATAATAGATCCCACTTAGCTTTATGCATAATAAGAATTATTTCTTTAAAACTTTTAAATATATAGTAAGTTAAGGAGCTCAAACTTTATCAAAGCAATCATATAAACGCTATCTTTAAATGCATTTTACGCATGTTGATAATAATTATTAAATTATTGATTAATATGTTTAAAATCTTTTTTTTAAACTATTTTGAATACTCTACGTTTAAATTTCTACAACACAATTTTTGCCACTCATTAAAATATTTTTTTATAATTTTTTTGTAATAATTTATGTTGCAAAATTAAACGTCTTTTTTACATGTTGTTTTACAATTTTAAAAATTAACGTTAAAATTTATGAGAAAAACAAATCTAAACTAATTTGTTATGTCTAATTGTTGTTTTGTAAAATAATATTTATTTATAAGGATAAATCGGCCAACATAGAATATTTTAAAATCTACTTTAATATAAACGTGGATAATAAGTTGAATTTATATAATTTTTATAATAAATAGTCTACTATTATTTTCTGTGCTTAATTTCATTAAAAATAAACAATGACTATTGTTAAAATTAATGTTAAATGCACATTCAACGCTTACCTAATTGTGATGTTATAATAATTATTAAAATAAACATGTAATTATTCCAAGCTTTATAAATAAAAATGACTTTTAAAACAATTATAATAATACTTGTACAGCAAATCGAATAATTTATAATTTTGATTATCGGCTTATTTTGTTTTTTAATTACATTGTTTGTAAAATGGACAGTAGTGATAAAAAATGTTTACATCTTACCGAAAATAAATATCGTGTTATCAAAAAATTATTATTGGAAAACAAAATGTTAATAGATTAACATTTTGTAAACAGTGGAGTAAACGACACATGTGTTATTAATGTTCCGTGTACTTCCCCAATGACACAATGATTTGGAACAAACCGTTTGGTTATAAAACACAGTGTTCTAAGGGTCCCATTTCTAAAAACATTTACTCCCAGTTGCTAGAAAAAAAGCTTATCCTTGACAAGTAATGTGTTGGTTTGTTATATATAATAAATATAATAAACTTATTAAATAAAAATATATATCTGTTACCTTAAATAATAAAAAAATTGTTTTAATTCTAAAAGATGTTTTTTATTATAAAATGCAGCACACTCACACGGGGTTACAACTGTTTTTCAGAACAGTGTTCTATATCGTACAATCAAAAAGGTATCATCATATTTATGTCCGTTTATTTTATTTATTATTATATATTTACATTTAGACAGTAGAACAATTATCTTTTACTCAATTACCATCTAACAGCCCGGACATCAATATTATTAAAAGTTTTTTTAGTATTTTAAAAGGCAACATTAATAAGCATACGGAAATTGAGAATTTAGGTGAGTATATCAACATTATCATTGACATTAATCCAAAATACCTAGATCAGGTTGTTCAAAAAAATAACGATTACATAAACTATTAAATAGTTTTAATTTTTTAATGCCCTTAATTATCTGGTTACTAAAAAAATTGATTGTAATATGCATTTTTATTAATTGTTGACATTATAAATTATGTTAATTACTTTAATCCATTTTTAATTTTGCACCAATTAATAATTTATATAATTTGTATTACTTATAATATATATATATATATATTTATAGTTTTTTTAATTATTATATAATATTGTATAGTTTGTAATTAAAGTAGCATTTTTTGTATGTTATGTAGTTGTAAGGATGTTTAATTAAATGATCACTTTTCTGCGGTAATTGTTCTTATAGCTGTAACTTAAAAAAATCAATTTGTATAAATTATTTATCTAGAAATAATTAATTTACATTAAATTCAACTATAAAATTAAGTTAGAAATTAATATTTCTATAAAAATTGATATAATAAAAAGTATATCTTGTTAAAATAATTTAACAATTATATTAATGTTTTCAAAAATATTGTCGATATTTTCTAAAAATGGTTCAAACAAAACGACTACATTTTTTATATATTGCATTATTTATGTTTAGTATATAAAAGATTTAACATATTTCTTTAAGTACACATTTTTATTTATGCTATTTTTGTTTTAAACAAGATTATAAATAAGTAATTGTAAATGATTTTTGTTAAGCTTCTAGTGGTAATTTTATTTATTTTCTACATATAATTATTATTAATATTATTATCAATACAAGTATTGATAAAAGTAATTAATCGTTTTTTATATTTAAAATGAGTAGTTTATTATTTTTTTATAGTTATTTATAATATTATGCAGTATATTCTACTAAATATTGTAATCTAATACATTAAGAAAACTCTTATAGGAATGTAAATAAAAAAACATATTTTACTTAATTTAACGTTATTGAAACTTGAGTATGTCAATGTAAATTTTAAAAACTGTCGGATACTAACTTTAAATATACTTAAATTAATAAATATATATGTACCGATATACATATATATATATATACACTTTAATAAATGTTTTAATTAAAGATATTTTTATGTGTCTAGGTGAGTTTATAATTAAATATATAGTTACTTAAAAAAATAATTTTTTTGAATTATTTTTCCATATAAATATATATATTATTTTAAATTCCTTTCAATTTCAAGAGTATAGGACAAGATTTTTCTATATAATTGTATATATAGTTATCACTATTATTATTTTAAATTTCTATCAATTTTAAAAGCATGGAGCAACAAGATGTTTTTATATTGTACATTACATTTTTGACTATTAAATCGCGCATATTAAAGAATGATATTTTATTCATTTTTAACACATTTTAAATTAATAATTGTGAATATTTTTATCATGTAAAATATTACAGGTCAAATTTTAGTTTATGGAAGTAAGTAAATAATTATTAACTTAATAAATAAGAAAATCATATAATAAACAATATTTTAATAATAACATCATTAATTTTATAAATAATATTATTACCCCTTAGTTTTGGAATAAAAATAAAAATAATTATTATTATTGTTATATTCATGTTCATATTTAAAAATTAAAATTCTAAAATTATTTTTCTTAATATATAATTTTATATTTATTAACTAATTACTATTATTGTGCTTTCTTATTGTGTAATATTTATTTAATTTAACTATTAAACAAATTATGTTAAGTAAAATTACTTTTTAAACTATATAAATTAGGACAACTGGGTACGTGTATTAAATCAAACAATTGCATCGTATTTAATAATGTATAATGAATAAGATTATTTAAGTTCATTTTTAATTGTGGTTACGCTTTAAATTATGTGATCTGGGTTTATTATATTTTAAACAATAAATTGTTAACATTCACTAGTAAATTACAAAAATATTTAGGACGTAACATATTGTATTAACGCTGTTTTACTAAACAACTAATACATTGAATGCAATTATTTGTTAAATTATTTTATTCAGAACCTGTCGGTACGTTTATTAAATAATACACATTGTATTATAATGTAAACAAAAAAATTATTTTATATTAAAATATTATCATTTTACAAATTTTAAATAAAATTTTTAACGTCTACTACAATTACAAATAGACAATAAATAATACTTAATTACATTCTACCTTTACAAACTCAAGCGATTTGCCAACAATCATTTAATTGATAGTACATACATTTAATCTGGGTAAAATCTAGTTGCATAAATATATTTTATGTAAATTTACTAATTTAAATGTGTGATAAAAATTATTTGTCAGTAGTAGATTTTTTTAGTAAAACCAAACATGAATTTAGATTATGTACATAAATGGAATATTATACAAAAGTTAACTTTTTTACAATTTTTTACATTGTTGATTCTATACTTAACAAACAAATGTTAGGTTTTTATAGACTTAAATCAACATAGTCATCTTCTTCCATTATCTTAAAATTAAAGTTTTGTTTGTATGCATCAATTGTTATATATAAAAAATAAAACAAAAACAAATAATTACGTTGTACAAAGCAGTAAATATTTTTGTTTCTATTTTTTGAAAGCATTTTCAAGATCTCTTGGCGCAATCATATTTTGACCAAATAAAGTTATAAATATAACCGACATTTGTCTATTACAATTACAGTTAGACAATAAACATTAGTTGATTACAGGCTAATTTTATTGTGTAAAAATCTGGCAAATGCAGTTTTGCAATAATTGATTTAATAAAATGTTAAAAGTTGACTTATTACTCGGTTAAAATGTAATTCAATAAATTTAATTAAAATGAATGTCACATAAAATTAAACAACTATTTTACCAAAACGTTTATAACACTTTAAACATATTAACTGTGTCATGCTTCTTAACAAAAAGAGTGTTTATTAAGTTAAATATATTGACTTAAAACAATTTGTTATATTATTTAATTATTATGTTCATTAATTAAGTGTAACTTACAATAGTTACATTTTTAAATTATTGTAATTAACAATAATTCTTTACTCTGAATATTTTATAGTCTGTTATTCGGATCGGTTTTTAGTTTAACAAATTTGTTTTCTATTGTGTAAAATTATTATAAGATTATTATAATTTATTTTTAAAGCTAATTATTAAACCATTATACATTTATTATAAAATTGTTACACTTTTAATTACGTGATTTAAATTTAGTACATTTTGTACAATAAATTGTTACAATATGCTAATAAATCACCGAATAACCACTAAATTAAATGCAATTGTTTGTACATTTTTATTATTTCAAAACCGTCGAATTGCCTATTAAATAAAACAAATCGTATTTTTATATAAATAAAACGTATATTTTTATATTTAAGTTTTATTATTTTACAAATTTTAAATAAAACGTGTTTAAAGCCTACTACAATTATAAATAGACAATAAATAATGTTTAAATACATTTTTCTTTTAATGTTTAAAAAACAAGTTAAAACGATGGTAAAAACTATTTGCTTAAACGTTTTTCTTGTTTTTTACTAATTTAAATGGTTTAATACATTTTTAAGTCAGTAGTAAGCAGTAATAAACAGATTAGTTACAAAATTGACTATAATCATTAATTAATTAATTCTATTTAACAGAGAGTGGTTAGTTTATCAAACTAAAAATTTTAATTTAAAAATAATAACAAACGCAAATTATTTTACATTCATTTTACACATATTACAATTTTAAAGCAAAACATTTGTTTACATTTATTAGTAAATTGTTAATTATGTAATAACGACATTTATATTATGTATTTTCGAGTAAATAAAAATTAAATTAAATATTATTTTTTAATTTTAATGATTTAAAACAAATTTTATGTATTAATTGTTATAATGTTTATTTATTGTAATATTTATTTTAACCAACTACATCAAAATTTAAATAAATGTACTTATTGTTTACATACCCTAGCGTAGGTAGTATTAAAATAAATTTTTATTCAACAATTTTACCTCACGTAATTTAGTTATCTTACTTGAACGTTTTTGGTACCTTATTTATTATACTAAAACTTATCATTAAATTAAATATAATATATATATAACTCCGCCTAGTACGGATTAGAAATGATTTAATCTAGTCAGTGCCAAGCCTAGATAAAAAAAGATAGTTTAAGCGCACAAAGTTAGCAACCTGGCCTCTGTAAAAAATTTATACTGCTACGTAAACAATACAAAAAAACGACATTTGGGCAAACAATTACAAAAACGTGATTGCACGTATCTGGATGTTAGAGTTACACAGATGACATATTTGATTTGCAGAATCTTTAGTGCCAATGAAGCTTTAATATTGTTGTTGTTGCTGTTTTTTCATAATTGTTGTCGTATTGCCCCATGTTTATTTTTAAAGCAAAAGGGTTTTGCACAATATAATATAATATAATAATAGTATAAACTACAAAAATTAGTATAAAATGTTAATAAAACTAACTAGATATTCAAGTAGTCAACTAATTTAAACTAAATCTTATTAAATTAAATGTATTATAAATAACACTAAACAGCAATTATATCAATTTTAGTTATTAATCACAATCTACTTTTACAATGAATTTGTGACAGTAAATTTAACTCAAATTCATACAGTTCTCTAACAGCATTTTAAAGTTATCCTTATCTAACTTTAATTTAAATTATTATTTTTTACCACTTCTTTTAATTTATTTAAAAAAATATTTATTTTATTTATTTTTGTAAATTAATAAATACGTTTACTGTATAATATAATCTGTATGTATATATTTTTCTGTAATATTCTGTGGTTTATTCTAGTAATAAAAATAGCAGTTATATTACTTATAATTAATATGATTAACTATTATTTATTCCAATACACCGTTTTTGTAACACTTCTACAACTTTGTATTTTTTTTAATTTAAAAAAAATACTATTAGAACAATAAATTATTAACAGTTGTCATTAAACTGTAAAATTAATAATTATGTTAATTAGTAAATAGATTTTATTTAACTATTTAGTTACAAAATTAAATGCAATTATTTATAATTATTTAATCAATTATTTATTAAATTAAGTTATTTGCATAAAAATAAATACAAAAGCAGATTATTACACAGGTATTTTTTATATTTAAAATTTTAAAACAAAACATTTGTTTACATTTATTAATAAATTATTAATTACATAATAACGACATTTATATAATCTATTTTACTAAATAAAAATTAAATTACATGTATTTACGTGTTACATTTTCTAATGTAGGTGGTATGTTTGTCACTTTACTTAATAGATATTTGTTTTAAATTATATACATGTAAAAAACATTTTGTTTATTATTACATACTTTAAGTCCATTATTCAATTGTTACATTTTAAATAATGCAATGTACATTATTCATTCTGTTATTTTAATTAAATATATTCATTGTGTTTAGTAATTCCTAAGATGGCTCAGTCGTTAAAGTTAAAACTGAGTAGGCGTAAAATTGGGTTGTTTAACCCGCAGCACTAAATTTGGGATCAATGTCTACTCACATAAAGTAGCTTTTATCTCAAACGTTTTTAAAAACCAACCGATATATACTAAAACCTGTATAAAAAATAGGATTGATAGTGTATTTTATATCAGGAATTGAATTTGTTTTAACAAATGTACTTTCTCTATGTAACATTACATTAACCCCAAATAGCATTAACTGCACAACTGACCAGAAGTTTTACCGTTGTGCAGCCTTGATGGACTTGAATGTATGCTAATGAAACTTTGTTGTTGTTATTTTTCTGTAATTGTTGTATTATTGCAAAAACGTTTTGTATAATTTAATATAATATAATATAATAATAGTATAAATTACAAAAACTTGCGTAAAATGTTAATAAAACCAACTAAATATTCTGGTAGTAAACTGATTTAAACTAAAATTTGTAAGGTAACAAAAATATTTTAAAATACGTTTATTCTACATGATACATGTTTTATTGTATTATTTTTAATCATAAAATAATACTGTAAATAAAATGTGAATTAAAGAAATATACCGTTTTTATATTTATCCAAACATGAAGTATTTATTTTACAAATGTGTACTTCATATATAATACATTTATTTTAATATATATATATATATATACATATAATTTATTAAATAAAATTAATATTTCTCTTTGTTAAAACTTACATGTTTATTATATATTTATATATTTCAGATTATTAACTAATTTACTATAAAAAGTATTATACTAATTTTTTTAATTGTTTTCAGTTAATTGACTATAATTCTTATTTAATTTAAAAATAAATTTGTTTAAAATAAAATTAATGTTTTAGTTAATTATTGAATTCGTATTAAAGTGTGAAATTGTGTTAGTAGCAGTATTCATGGTTTAGTATGTACATCATTATGCTCATTACAAACTTATCCGGTTAACAAAAATGTCTAAGCTAATTAAATAACTTATAAAGCAATTAATAAGCAATCGAAAAAATAAATAAATAAATAAATTTGTTGTTATTAAAGTTTATATTTAAATTTGAACAAAATGGTTTTAGTACAGTGTTTAATTTACTATTAAAATAAATATATATAAATAATAATTGTTGGAGTTGGAAAATGAAAACACTGTAATACCTTGTAACATCCTGCTCTAGTTACATATCTTAGACATATTTAACTTTTACTAGTACTTACCTAAGATAATATTTAACAATACATATCAAATAACAATACTCACAAAAATAATTTCTAATTATAACATACAACGACATCTATTCTTGCAGCAAAAAATAGTACCACCGTTAACTAAAAACTAAATCAGAAACAAATAACTCGTTAATAAAATAATTTTGACTAAAATACATGAATGTGTAAACAAAAAGTTACAAACTTAATAATGTCAACAATTCAAGTAACATTCACGGTTTTTTATAACTTTCGCCAGTCTTTTTAATTTTGATTTATCGAGGTACTAATAAAATCCATTAAAACTCAATGTTTTATTATTTTATAATATTCTCCATAAGTAATATGTTATTTTAAAAAAAAAACATAAAATTAACAACACTTAAATCCGTGATATTGAGGATCAAATGTACAAAAGTCTGTGTTTTGCTAACAAGGTGTTTGCAGTTTAAATAGATCTAATATATAGTAAATTGTACGTTGTACTAAAAACGCACATTACCGTTTAATAAATGTACACTAGAGTATAATTTTAAACATGTTTCAAATCCATTATGACATCATGCTATATGTATGACTTTAATAAAGCCATTTCAAAAATTAGCGCAAAAAAATACAAAAGTATTAAATCTATATTAACTTGTTATTTCCAAATGTTTTTTTATAAAAATAAATATTGAGAATTAAAAATAATGTCAAGTACTTAATAGTTCATTTATATATACTTAGAAATATTTATTTAAAAAGGCTTAGTAGACCAAAATGGTATATTTTAAAAAATTACTTCTATATTAACGCGGATAGTAAGTTGAAGTTACATAATGTTTATAATAATTAGCCTATTATTATTCTGTGTGTTTAATTTTATTAAAAATAAACAATAACTAATCCTTAAAATTAATGTTAAACTAATATTTAAATCTTCACTGATGGTGATGTTATAGTAATTATCAACATAAACATTTAATTATTTTAATCTACATAAATAAAAAAATATTTACTTTTAATTTTAAATAAAAATTCAAAAACAAATCAAATAATTTATTATTTACTTTTAACCTTGAGATTCCGGTTACCCGCTAATCTTCATTTCTGATTTCATCGTTTGTGAAATGGACAGTAGTGATAAAAAATATTTTTATCTTATTGAAGATGTATACCGTGTCAATGAAGAATTAAAAAATAAAGGATTTTTACTCAAAAAATTGGTAGAGTTATAAAGAGTTAACCTTTTAACAATTTATTAAATTATTAACGGTTAAGAACCACGAAATTATGATAATGTCGAAAGAAAACCTGAAACGACTACTATAGGTAATCAGAAAGTCGTTATAGAAATAAAATATATAATAAACCTATTTCAAAAACGAAAAAAAAATACTTTTAACAATTTTATTTATTCCACAATAAAAAACAAAGCTTTTGAATTTGGTTTAACTTTACAATTACCAAAGGTTAAGACATTTATTACTAAAAAACAAAAGAATGACAGATTTATCTTTTGTAAACAATGAAGTAAACGACACTTGTCTTATTGACGTTCTGTATACTTTGCTGATAAAACAATAATTCGGGACAAACCATTTAGCTTTCAATAAAAAATTTTGTATAAGTCGAGTTTTTAAAAACATTTACTCCCGGTTGTTAAAAAGAAAATCCACGCTTGACAAATAATGTGTTGGTTTGGTATTAAGTATAATCAACTTATCAAATTGAGAATTATATTAGGTACTTTAAATAATGAAAAGTTTTTTTATGTATAAAGAATTTTTTAAATATAAAATGCAACACACTTACACAGGGGTTATTACTGTTTTTCAAAACAATGGTTTGTTATCATTCGTTCAAAAAAATAACGTCATATTCAAATGTTTTTATTTTATTAAAAATAAATATTATGTTATTAAAAAATTTAAAAATAATGGATTTTTTTAAACAAATTAGCAAATTTCTATAGGGTTATCCTTTTAACAATTTATCGGATTATGATAATGTTGGAAGATAACGTGTAACGACTACTACAGATGATCAAAAAATCATTATAGAATTAAAAAACATTAAAATAAACATATTCCAAAAACAAAAAAATAGTTTAAACAATTTTACGTATTCCACAATAAGAAATAAAGTTATTAAATTTGGTTTAACTCTACATAAAAACATGTTGTTGTGTGTGTCAAGTATTATTGTTAATAGTTGTCTTTATAAACTATGTTAATCATTTTACACTATTTTTGACTTTGCACCAGTTAATATTTTATACAATTTTTTTACTTATTATCTATGTTTACATGTAGTTATAATTGTTGTAAGAGTTGTAATGCTAAAAACAATTATATTAATTTCTTACTGTTTAAGATGTTATTAACATGGATCCATTGTTGTAATATTAGACACTTTTTAGCCCATTCCGTCTAGAGACAACACACGTAGGCAAATTATTTTGCAAAAAATTGTGACTTTTATTAAAATCCACGCTATACTTAATTTTGAAATGTTAAGTGCGACATTTGTAAACAACACCTCACAAATATTCAATATTTAGTTTACCTAAAATTACTCAAGATCCGTATATATATTATTGTTACCAAAATAACATGTTTAAATTGGACTAAAAGGTTTTACTACAGTGTTTGTAAAGTTAAAAATTTTATTATTATATTTTATTTGTTTTACCACTGAAGTGGTAGAAAGTAGTTTGAGTTAACAATTAAATAATAACATCATTTGAATCAGTACATATCAAATATTGTGTTGCCAAATTAAGTTTTAATTGAGTTTTAATTATAGCTGAAGTTGACATGTCATATGCATTAAAGTTAAATTATTTATTAATTTATTGACATGTTTTATCTAAATGTTAAAGATTAAATACGATGAACGGTATACAGTTATTTGATGACGGAGGATTATAAAATAATAAGTAATTAAAAACTAGACATTTTCTATAAACAATGTAAAAAAAGTTAAACTAAATGTAATTTTTGCATTTTTTTTAATTTGCTAAATTTTATGATCATTTAGTTGGAAAGAGTGCAGAATGAAGCTGGTTACGATAACCGTTTACAAATAAATTTAATCAACTTGGGAGCTGCACTTTTATTTTCTAATAAACATAGCACCGATCGTGTATTCGATATCGGGAATTAACGTTATTCTAACAAACGCACTTTCTATCTGCAACAATACTTTGACCCAATTAGCATTAATTGCACAGCTGGCCAGGAGAAGAAAATTTTAAAGTTTGTTTTTTGTTTCCAAAATTTGATCTTATTTTACATTTAAACGTACAACACTGCTTAGTTAAATGTTTGTATCAGAAGCCCAAAACATTATAATTTTAGTTTTGGAATCTATCTATCACATTTATTATGAAAATTTATAATATGACAAATGCACTGTGTTTTCTAATAAACAAAAGAATTGATAGTGTATTCCAAATTAGGAATTGACTTTGTTCCAACAAATATACTTTTTGTATGTAACAATATTTTGACCCCAATAAGCATTAGTTTTACAGCTGATCAGAAGTGGTACAGTTGTACAGCCTTGATGAACTCAAATGTATAAAGATATTCCAACATTTGCATTTATTTATTTTTCTCTATAACCATCCCATAAAAGTCATAATAATTTCTCATAGATACGTTGACTTGTTTTACAAATAGATTCATTGTTTATTTAAATAAAGAGTGTTTTTATGTATATTTTGTGATGGTCATAGTAATTGTAATAGTAGTGGTAATACTAGTATTACATTTAATAAATATGTTTTATTCTTTACATATTATCACCTGCATATATTGTAAGTTGGAAACCATATATTATATAATTAGTAAAATATTATCAATTAAAAGACACTAAGTAAATAAAAGACAAAGCATTAATGTAATTTAGCCATTAATATTTTGATGCACATTTTATGTCACAAATGTCAAAACACAAAATTAATTTTACTATTTTACATTATTGTTTTACTTTTATTAATAATTTAATAAACTATTTACGTATAGAAAGTAAGTCTTCCCCATTAATAAATAATAACAAAAATTTGTCTAGAATTAACTTATAAATAGACATAATAAAAATAATAAAATATTATGTTACTATATAAACCCAAAATTAATTTATAATAATCAAGCTCTTCAGGCGTACAATAATATGGCTCTTTTCAAATATTTAATTGTATTGTTTTTCATTGTGACTTATTTGGGTAATAGTTTATTTATATAAAATTAGTTTATTTGTGTCATTAATTAAATAATATATATTTTTAAATAATTTTTATATTTTATAATTTAATAAACAGCAACACAAGTTGATTCTGGTAAGTTTATATATATACAAATATATATATATATATATATATATATATTATTCAAAATATAAATAATAAAAAATTATTTTTATGTTAATCTGTTTAAACTATACATAGTTATAACTTAATTTACACTTTGTAATACGCTTTCACCACTAATTAAAAAAAACCTTTTAACAATGTATATATATATATATATAAAACGTCGTTTATGGTGTTTTGCTTTTGTTGTATAAATATACATTGTGATCTATTTCTAAATTAAAGGCCTTACTCAATGTTTCTGTAAGTTAGTATTTAAATATTAAATTCCAATATATATATATATATATATATATATATATATATATATGTATGTAGTTTACTATTCTATGCTTTCTTAACAACAATAAACATTACAAAACTAGAAATGTTATATTAGTATCGTCAGATTTACTTGAATAATAAATTTACTAGGTTTTCCAGTCAACCAGGAGCATTGTACAGCTGTTTCATCCTTATTTGGAATCATCAGCAGCGCATACCTTTTAAGTTTTACACACACATGAACTTGAACCCACGCCCTTTCTGGTGTCAGGCCAGCGCTTTAAATCACTGAGCTACGGAAATATTTATTACTATTTCATGTAACAGCTTTAATAATTTATTGATTATCTAATATACGACAAATAAACTAAGTAAAAGACAGTTAATAAATACTATGTTGATTATTATTGTTGTTCAATTATGTTAAAACTTATTAAAATTAGATGTTAAAATTAAAATTATTATTAAATATTGTATAGTACTTTACTCTTGGCTTTATATTTGTTTAAAAACTTTTAAATATATAGTATTTTAAGGAGTTCAAACTTTATTATAGCAATAATATAAACGCAATCTTTAAATGTAATTTACGCATTTTGATAACAATTATTAAATTATTTATTAATGTGTTTAAAATCTTTTTTAAAATTATTATTAATACTCGACATTTGAATTTCTAGAACACAATTTTTGTCTCCTCATAATAATAATATTTTTTTAATAATATTTTTTTAATAATTTATGTTACAAAATTGAACATGCTCTTTTACATTTTGATATTTTATAAATACAGCTATTTTAAAAATAAACGCAAAGTATTATAAAAGTAACAAATCTAAACTACTTTGCTATGTCCAATTATTGTTATGTAAAAAAATATTAAAAATAAAAAATAATATTCCTATTTATCTACACTTAGGAATATTTATTTATAAAGGCTAAATCGGCAAAAATAGAATATAAACGTGGAAAATAAGTTGAGTTTATATAATTGTTATAATAAATAGTCTATTATTGTATTCTGAGCTTATTTTAATGACTACATTTTTCATGTTTTTATGCTTAGCGTATAAAAAAATTAATATGTTTTTAAATGCACATTTTTATGGAATGCTATTTTTCTTTTAAATAACGTTATAAATAAAAATTGTGAATGTTTCATGTTAAGCTCCTAGTGGTAATTTTATCCATTTTTACATAAAATTATGATATTAACTTATATATACAAATGTAATTATAGTAATTTATAACAGAATGCAGCACTTTTTTTAAATATTGCAATCGAACAAGTTAAGAAAACCCTTGTAGCAATATAAATAATAAAACATATTTTATTCATACTAAAGTAATAAATATACCTACATTACTAAATATATATGTACCGAAATACATATATATATATATATATATATATATATATATATACTTTAATAAATATTTTAATTAAAGGATTTGTTAAATGTCTTAGTGAGTTTATAATTAAATACATAATTAATTCAAAAACAAAATTTGTTTTAATTATTTTTTTATGTATATATATATATAATTGCATATATATACATTTATTTTCCAAACTATTTCCAAATATATATATATATATATATATATATATTATTTTAAATTACATTCAATTTCAAGAGTATAAAACAACAAGATTTTTCTATTTAATTGTATATACATTTATTATTTTAAATTTATATCAATTTTAAAAGTGTAAAGCAAAAAAATTCTATTATATAATTGTACATTAAATTTTGACTATAAAATCGCGCATATCGAAGAATAATATTTTATTCATTTTTTATTCTTTTTAAATAAATAATTTTGAATATTTTGAACATTTAAAAATATTACAGGTACAATTTTTGTTTATGGAAGTAAGTAAATAATCATTAAATTAATAAATAAGAAAATAATATTATAAAAAATTTTATAAAGAATATAATTGCCCTATGTTCATTAATTTAAAGCAAAAGGATTTTGTAATAATAACAATAATAATTATTATCATTATTACTAAAAATATGTTTATATTTAAAAATTAAAATTTTGAAATATTTTTTTGTAATTTATTATTTTATATTTATTGACTAATTACTAACATTTTGCTTCCTTATTGTGTAATATTTATGTTATTTAAGTATTAAACAAATTGTATTAACTAAAATTACTTTTTAAACTATATAAATTAGAACAACTGGGTACGTTTATTAAATTAATCAATTGCATCGTATTAAATAATGTATAATGAATAAAATTATTTTAGTTAATTTTTAATTGTAGTTACGCTTTGAATTATGTGATCTGGGTTTATTATATTTTAAACAATAAATTCTTAAAATTTACTAATACATTGCAAAAATATTGTATTTACGCGGTTTTACTAAATAACTAATACATTGAATGCAATTATCAAATAAAACACATCGTATTATAATGTAAACAAAAAATATTATTTTATACTAAAATTTTGTTATTTTACAAATTTTAAATAACATTTATAACTTTTATTACGATTACAAATAAACAATAAATAATCCTTAATTGCATTCTACTTTTACTGATTAGGGTACAACAATCATTTAATTGAAAGTTAGATAGCACATACATAGAACATGGGTAAAATCTAGTTGCATATAGATATTTTATGTTTATTTACTAATTTATTTATTTATTTATTTATTTTATGTTTGCCACTTTAAATGTTTGCACGAGAAACATCTTTCAGCAGTGGACAATTAACGAAGCCAAACGTGGGCCCGCATTTTAGTGTTGGCAATGGGATTCGAACCCATGTTCACCGAGGTCCAAATTCGAGCGCTGTACCGCGAATTTAGATTATGTACATAAATGTAAATATAATACAAAAGTTACTTTTTTATAATTTTCTAGATTGTTTATTTGAGACTTAACAAACAAATGTTTGGCTTTTATAAACTTAAATCAACATAGTTACCTTCTTCTATTATCCTAAAATCAAATTTTTGTTAGTATGCATTAATCGTTGTATACAAAAATAACACGAGTACAAATAATCACATATTACAAAACAGTAGAAATTTTTGTTTTTACTTTTTGAAAGCATTTTTAAGATTACTTAGCACAATCACATTTAGACCAACAAAACTGTTTTGCAATAATTGATTGAATAATATGTTAAAAAATAACTTATTACTTAGTTAAGATGTAATTCAATAAATTTAATTAAAATGTATAATATATGAAATTTAACAACTATTTTACCAAAAAGTTTATAACACTTTAAAATGTTTTAACTGTGTCAGGCTTCTTAACAAAAAAAGTGCATATTACGTTAAAAAATATTTACTTGAAGCAGTTTGTTTTATTATTTACTATTATGTTTATTAGTCAAATGTAACTTATATTATTTAAAACCCCTAGGTAAATTAAACAAATTGTATTTTAATACAAACAAAAGCAACAAAAACTTTTTTTTTTAAATTATAAATATTAATGTTTAACATCCACTACATTTATAATTAGACAATAAATAAAACTTGAATATTTTTCACGTTTACTACTTAAAACACAAGTCTATGCAGTTTTCCAACGGTCATTTATTGAAACGTTACTAGATTGCATTGAACGTGGATAAAACCTATGTGCATAAATGTATTTTAAAATGCATTTTTTACTAATCTAAAAGATTTATGGAAACCATCAGTCTGCAATAGACAATTTAATAAACAAACTTAAATGGAATCATTTGTTAATATTTTTTATTTAGCCAGTGTATGTTTAATAAATTAAGCAAAATGCATTTTAAAATATTACATTGTACATTTATGTTTTATATTTTACATTTTTCGAACAAAGCATTTGTTTATATTTATTAATAAATTGTTAATCATATAATAACAACATTTATATTATGTTTTATCTAGTAAATAAAAATTAAATTTAACATTAGTTTTTTATTTTAATGATTTAAAACAAATTTTATGTATTAATTAATAATTGTTATAATTTTCATTTATTGTAATATTTATTTAAACCAACTGCATTAAAATTAAATTAAATGTACTTATTGTTAACACTCATATTTTGTATTATATATATATATATATTCTGGTTATCAACTGATTAACACAAAACTCATTAAATTAAATACATTATAAATAAAGTACAACTACAATTACATCAATTTTAGTTATTAATCACAATTTACTTTTACAATTAATTTCTGTCACAAAAAATTTAACTCTAAATTATACAGTTTTTTGAAAAAACAATTTAAAGTTTTCCTTATGTAACTCTAATTTATATTATTATAAATATAACATTATTTTTTTACCACTTTTTATAATTTAGTAAAAAAATATTTATATAATTTATTACTGTAGATTAATAAATACGTTTACTGTATAACATAATCGGTATGTATCTATTTTTATTTAGTATTCTGTAGTTTATTGCAGCGATAAAAATAACATTTATCATTATATATGTTTAACAATTATTTTGTTCATTATCATGTATTTTTGAAACACTTTAACAACTTTGTATTTTTTTAAATATTAAAAATTATTGAATTTCTTTTCACACGCAAAATGCAGTGCACTTTCTACGCCAAACACCTATAAACTTAATCTTGTCCTAACAAGGTTTCACTGTACGTGTTCTTGTATTTTGCTGTTGCCTACCTCTTTACGTTTTTAATTATCAATCGCGTAGCATAACTCGGCTTATTTTAATGCTTAATTAATATACTAAATTTTTTAAGCTAACAAGAATGTTTTAAAAAACTTTTATTCTACATGTTACATTTTTCATTGTTTTATTATAATTACATAACAATACTGTAAATAAAATGTGAATTCAAAATATATACCGTTTTCATATTTACCCAAACATAAAGTATTTATTTTACAAATGTGTATTTTATATACGATGCATTTATTTTAGTATAATATATGTATATATATATATAGATATACAATTTATTAAATAAAATTAATATTTCTTTTTGTTAAAACCTGACATTTTCACTGTATATTTATAATTCAGATTATTAACTAATTAACTATGATGCGTACTATACAAATTTCTTCAATTGTTTTTAGTTAATTGACTGTAATTCTTAATTAATTTAAAAATAAATTTGTTTAAAATAAAATTAATGTTTTATTTAATTATTTAATTTGTATTAAAGTGTGAAATTGTGTTAGTACCAATATTCATGGTTTAGTATGTATATCATTAAGTTTATTACAATTTTACCATATAAACACAAATGTGTCTGAGCTAATTATCTACCTCATGAAATAGTTGATAAACATTCAAAAAATAAATTTTTAAAAATTATTTATTTATTGTTATTAAATTTTATGTTTAAATTTGAATAAAATGGTATTAGTACATTGTTTGATTCACTATTGAAATAAGTACATAAATTGTAATTGTTGGAGTAGAAAAATGAAAGCACTGTGATAGCTTGTAACATCCTGTTCTAGTTACATATCTTAGACATTTAACTTTTACTAATACATATTAAAAGAAATACATTACAAAAAATAACATAAGTTAATTCAATGTTGACCTAGTATAATATTAAAATATATGTAGCATTTGTTACTCATCTTATACATATCTAACGCTTATTAATAAGTACATTAAATAATATTTTACTAATATATATACATTTAATATTATCTGCAAAAACATAATTAATATAATACACAATGACATTCGTTTTAGCAATAAAGTACAATAGTTCTATTATAAAAATTTAAAAACAAACACAGATAATTGGTTATAAAAAATAATTTTATCTAAAAATACATAAATATACAAAATAAAGGTAACAAGCTTAATAATGTCAGTAATTTAAGTGATATCCACGCTTTTGTTCAACCTCTGCCTGCCGCTTTGGGTAGGAATCTATCAACGTACCAATATAGTCCTTCAAATGCAATTTTTTACAGCATGATTAATTTTCACCTCCAATTATACGTCAGTTTCCATGCGGTTCACCTCACTTTTTAAAATACCAAAAACGTTTTCAATTACATTGATGTCTGGACTGTATGGAGAAAGTTGAATAAAAGTAAGCTTTTTGCTTTTCAAAGCTTTTGTGGTCCAAATAAGGAAAACGTTTAGTAAATTGTAAGTTATATTAAATTACACATTACCACTTTCGAAATATGCACAGGAGCATTGTATTGAATAATTGTTAAGTGTCCTGTAACATTTGTGGACAGCTCATTATGAAACAATTCTTTAAATATTTCTACAAATTCTGCGCTGTTTAAATTGCCACTAGTACGCATCCATTTTAAAGACTGATTGTACTTAATTGCAAAATATCCTTTGACACATGAAGGATGTGCAACTTTTATAGCTGTATAAGTGCAGTTTAGTGGGAAATTTAGACTATAAATAATCTTTGAATGTTCAGTCCATGGTACGTAGGATATTGCACACTCATCTGTGAAGTATATTATCTCCAAAATGACGATGTTTGTACTTTTTAGTAAACTCCACTTGTTGTAATCTATGGGTACGACCAAGTGAAAGTTTTTTGACAGCCGTTTTAAGAATGAAGCCTTCAGATATTATTCTCCTTCTTACAATTGAATAAGAAAAAGTTAAAGTTTAGGCATTGCATTACCATGTATGTATCAACGTCATATGTTTATAAAAAAATGTAGCGCATTAATCAAAACTTTATAATGTGTTAAAAAAATTTGTTATTTTAAAAATATACATTAATTATTTTACAAATATATTTTACAAATATTTTAAAAAATTATTTGAAGCGAAATACGTTGCCTACTGTAGACATGCACATCAAGTAACAATATTTACAAAAGCAATTTCTATTTATAAACTACGACATCCATTTTTGCAGTAAAAGTAATACTACCGTTAACTAAAACCTAAATTAAAAACACATAGCTCGTTAAAAAAAATAATTTTAACTAAAGTACATAAATGTGTAAACAAAAAATGTTACAAACTTGATAATGTCAACAATTTAAGTAACATTTAAGTAACATTCGTTTAAGTGCAATGTTTTATACCATAAATAATACTCTATACTAGTAATACGTTATTTTACAACTTATTAACCTACCTTTTTAATAAAAGAAACATGATATAAACTACACTTAAATCCGTGATATTTAAGATCAAATGTACGAAGGTCTGTGTTTTGTTAACAAGGTTTTTGCAGTTTAGATAAATCAAACATATGGCAAATTGAAAATTGCAATAATAAACACATTACCATTTAGTAAATGTACGTTGGAGCATAAATTTGAACTTGTTTTAAATCCTATAAAACATTTTGCTAAATTTATGACTACAATAATGTTAAAGAAAGTTTTACAAATTTCTTACTTTTTAAGATGTTGTAAACATGCATCCATTTTTGTAACTTCAGACATATTGTAATACATTTTGTAAAGAGGCAACACACGTAGGCAACTTATTTTGCAAAAAAATTGTAACTTTTATTACAATCCACGCTATACTTAATTTTAAAATGTTAAGTGCAACATCTGTAAAAACAGCATACACATTTTCTATATTTAGTCTGCCTAAAATTATTCAAGATAAAAATGTATATATATATATATATATTATTGTTACTAAAGTGACATAATTAAATTGGATTAAAAAGTTTTCAGTAAAGTGTTAGTAAAATAAAACTTTTATTAATATTTTTTATTTGTTTTACTACTGAAGTGGGTAGAAAGTAGCTTAAATAATCAATTTAATCATATATCTACATAATGTCGATTTAAATCGGTATATATCAAATATTGTGTCGCAAAATTAAGTTTAAATAGAGTTTTAATTATAACTGAAATTGACATGTTACATGCACTAAAGTTAAATTATTTATTAATTTAGTTGACATATTTTATCGAAATTTTAAACATTAAAACCAATGAACGATATACACTAATGCGATGACGGAGGATTATGAAATAATAAGTAATTAAAAACTTGACATTTTCTATAAAAAAAATGTAAAAGACTATTTAACTAAATTTTTGTAAAATGTCTTCTTAAAATTTACTGCAATTTATTGTCATTCAATTGGGGAGAGTGCAGAATTCAGCTGGTTATGAAAGTACTGTCCAAATCACTAAAAAAAAATGTTCGCTATTTTGTTTTTTATCACTTTTTCTATAAACGTTTACAAGTAAACTTAATCAACATAGCAGTTGTATTTTCTAATAAAAAACAAATTGATTGTGTATTCAAAATTAGGAATTGTAAGATCTCACTGAGATCTCAGCTCTAATTTCCTTTAATTTAACTTGATACGGATAATTATTAACAACCTAGCTAATTTTAATGCTCTTATGTGATTTAAATTATTATTCTGCAATCTAATATTATTACAAAATAATTCAAAATTACATACCAATGCTGTTAACTAGTAGGAAAAAACAAAACACAATATACTCACAGAACCACAGTCACGTTAACAACAAACGTGATACATTCAAATACAAAAGGCACTTCAAAACATGGTTCAAACAAAGTCAAAGTTATTTAAATGTATAATAATACAAAAATTGTAATTGAAATAAAAATAAATAATAATATAAATATTTTATTCAAACAATATCAAGAATTAAAGTTATTCCAACAAACGCACTTTTTATCTACAACAATACCTTAATCCAATTAACATTAATGACACAGCTGACAAGAATAAAAACATTTTTTATTTTGTTTTTTGGTTCCAAAATTCGATCCTATTTTACATTTCAAAGTACAATACTGTTTCGTAAAATGTTTGCATCAAACGCCCTAAACAGTATGAATACAGTTTTGGAATCACTCTTTCAATCACATTTTCCATCAAAGTTTATAACTTGACAAATGCACTTTATTTTCTAATGAAAAATAGATTTGATAGTGTATTCTAAATTAGGAATTGATTTTGTTCCAACAAATATACTTTCTGTATGTAACAATACTTTGATCCTAATTAGCACTAACTGCACAGCTGACCAGAAGCGGTACAGTCGTGCAGTCTTGATGAACTCGAGCATATGAAGTAATTCCAACATTTGCATTTATTTTTCTTTCTATATAATCATCCCATAAAAGTTATAATCATTTCTAATAGATACGTTTACTTGATCTATAAATATATTCGTTGTTTATTTGAATTAATAGTGTTTTTATGTACATTTTTGGTAATGATTGTAGTAAACGTAACAGTAATTATTTAATATTAGTATTACAATTAATAAATATGTTTATTCTCTACATACTACCACCTACATATGTTAACATAAGTTTGAAAACCATATATTGTATAATTAGTAAAATATTATCAATTAAAAGACACTAAGTAAATAAAGGACAAAGCATTAATGTAATTTAGCCATTAATATTTTGATGCATTTACGTGTTACAAATGTCAAAACACAAAATTAATTTTACTATTTTACATTATTGTTTTACTTTTATTAATAATTTAATAAACTATTTACGTATAGAAAATAAAACTTCCCTATTAATAAACAACAACAAAATTGTCTAGAGAATAACTTATAAATAGACATAATAAAAATAATAAAATATTATGTTACTATATAAACCCAAAATTAATTTATAATAATCAAGCTCTTCAGGCGTACAATAATATGGCTCTTTTCAAATATTTAATTGTATTGTTTTTCATTGTGACTTATTTGGGTAATAGTTTATTTATATAAAATTAGTTTATTTGTGTCATTAATTAAATAATATATATTTTTAAATAATTTTTATATTTTATAATTTAATAAACAGCAACACAAGTTGATTCTGGTAAGTTTATATATATACAAATATATATATATATATATATATATATATTATTCAATATAAATAATAAAAAATATTTTTATGTTAATCTTTTTAAACTATACATGGTTATAATTAAATTTACATTTTGTAATAACTTTTTAGCAGTAATTAAAAAACCTTTTAACAATGTATATATATATATATATATATATATATATATTAAACGTAGTTTATAGTGTTTTGCTTTTGTTGTATAAATATACATTGTAATCTACTTCTAAATTAAAGGTTTTACTCAATGTTTCTGTAAAGTTAATGTATATAAATATTAAACTTTAAATAATATATATATATATATAGTTTACTATTCTATGCTTTCTTAACAACAATAAACATTACAGAAACTATTTAATATTGTTCAATGTATTTTCAGCTTTAATAATACATTGATTATCTAACATGCGACAAATAAACTAGGTATCCAAACAGTTAATAATGCTATTGATTATTATTGTTGTTCAATTATGTTAACACTTATTAAAATTAGATGTTAAAATTAAAATTATTAAATATTGTATAGTACTTTACTCTTGGCTTTATATTTGTTTAAAAACTTTTAAATATATAGTATTTTAAAGAGTTTAAAACTTATCATAACTATAATAATATAAACATAATCTTTAAATGTAATTTACAAAATTGTTACAAAATTAAACATGTTTTTTTATTTTGAGTTGTTTATAAATACAGCTATTTTAAAAATAAAAACAAAAAATTTATAAAATTAACAAATCAATTGTTGTTATGTAAAAAAATATTAAAAATAAAAGATAATATTCCCTATTTACCTATGCCAGGAATATTTATTTAAAAAGAGCTTAATCGGCCAACATAGCATATTCTAAAATCTACTTCAATATAAACGTAGATAATAAGTTGAATTTATATAATTTTTATAATAAATAGCCTATTATTGTTTTTTAACCAATTTAATGACCATTTTTATGTTTATGCTTAACATACAAAAGAATTAAAAAAATGTTTTAATGCACATTTTTATTTAATGATATTTTTCTTTAACTAAGGTTATAAATAAAAATTATGAATGTTTTATGTTAAGCTCCCTAATATTATAATTTTATTTATTTTTTACTTGTAATTATAATATTAACTTATATATACAAATGTAATTAATCCTTTTTATATTCATTATGGCAGTTTATTCTTATTTTATAGTAATTTATAACAGAATGCAGCACATTTTAAAATATTGCAATCGATCAAGTTAAGAATCCTTATAGAAATATAAATAATAAAACATATTTTATTTATACTAAGGTAATAAAAAGTTGGAGTTTTTTTAATGTAGAAATTAAAAACTGACAAATACTGGCATCAATTATACCTACATTACTGAATATATATGTACTGAAATACATATATATATATATATATATATATATATATATATACTTTAATAAATATTTTAATTAAAGGATTTGTTAAATGTCTTGGTAAGTTTATAATTAAATATATGATTAATTCAAAAACAAAATTTGTTCCAATTATTTTCTCATATATATATATATATATATATATATATAGTTCTTTTATAAACTATTTTGAAATATATATATATATATATATATATATATTATTTCAAATTATTTTTAATTTCAAGAGTATAGAACAACAAAAATTTTTTTATCTAATTGTATATATATTTATTATTTTATATTTATATCAATTTTAAAAGTGCATAACAAGAAGATTCTAGTATATAATTGTACATTAAATTTTGACTATAAAATCGCGTATATTAAAGAATGATATTTTATTCACTTTTTACACTTTTTAAATTAATAATTTTAAATATTTTAAATTTTTTAAAATATTACAGGTAAAGTTTTTGTTTATGGAAGTAAGTAAATAATCATCAACTTAATAAATATAAAAATAATATTATAAAAAATATTATAATAATATTATAAATAATTTTGTAAAGAATATAATTGCCCTATGTTTATTTATTTAAAGCAAAAAGGATTTTGTAATAATAGCAATAATAATTATTACTAACATTGTGTTTATATTTAAAAATTAAAATGTTGAAATAATTTTTCGTAATTTATTATTTTATATTTATTGACTAATTACTAACAATTTGTTTTCTAATTGTGCAATATTTATTGTATTTAAGTATTAAACAAATTATGTTAAATACAATCATCTTTTAAATTATATCATTTAGAACAACTGGGTACGTTTATTAAATTAAACAATTGCATTGTATTAAATAATGTATAATGAATAAAAGTATCTTTGTTAATTATTAATTGTAGTTACGCTTTCAATTATGTGATGTGGGTTTATTATATTTGAAACAATAAATTGTTAACATTTACTAATAAATTGCAAAAATATTGTATTTACGCGGCTTTACTAAATAACTAATACATTGAATGTAATTATCAAATAAAACACATATTATTATAATGTAAACAAAAAATATTATTTTATATTAAAATTTTGTTATTTTACAAATTTTAAATAAAATTTATAACTTTTACTGCAATTACAAATAGACAATAAATAATCCTTAATTGCATTCTACTTTTACTGATTAGGGTACAAGCCCAAGCGATTTGTCAACAATCATTTAATTGAAAGTTAGTTAAGCACATACATTGAACGTGGGTAAAATCTAATTGCATAAATATATTTTGTGTTTATTTACTAATTTAAATGTTTAATAAAAATTATTTGTCAGTAGTAAATGTTTTAGTAAACCGAATGTGAATTCAGATTATGTACATAAATGCAAATATAATACAAAAGTTACTTTTCTACAATTTTTTGCATTGTTTATTTGAGACTTAACAAACAAATGTTTGGCTTTTATAGATTTAAATTAAAATAGTCACTTTCTTCCATTATCTTAAAATCAAATTTTTGTTAGTATGCATCAATCGTCATATATAAAAATAACACGAGAACAAATAATCACGTATTACAAAACAGTAGAGATTTTTGTTTCTATTTTTTAAAAACATTTTCAAAATCACTTGGCGCAATCACATTTGCAATAATTGATTAAATAATATATTAAAATATATCTTATTACTCAGTTAAGATGTAATTCAATAAATTTAATTAAAATGTATATTATATAAAATTTAACAACTATTTTACTAAAACGTTTATAACACTTTTAAATTTTTTAACTGTGTTATGCTTCTTAACAAAAAAAATGCATATTACGTTAAAATATATTTACTTAAAGCAGTTTGTTTAATTATTTACTTATTATGCTTATTAGTCAAATGTAACTTATATTATTTAAAACCCCTAGGTAAATTAAACCAATTGTATTTTAATATAAACAAAAGCAATGATTTTACATTTAGCTTTTATTGTTTAAAAAAATATAAATATTAATGTTTAACATCCACTACATTTATAATTAGACAATAAATAAAACTTGAATACATTCTACGTTTACTACTTAAAACACAAGTTTAAGCAGTTTTCCAACGGTTATTCATTAAAACGTTACTTAATTGCATTGAAGGTGGATAACACCTATGTGCATAAATGTATTTTAAAATGCATTTTTTACTAATCTAAAACTTTTTATAAAAACCATCAGTCTGCACTAGACAATTTAATAAACAAACTTAAATAGAATCATTTGTTAATATTTTTTATTTAGCTAGTGTATGTCTATTAAATTAAACAAAATGCATTTTAAAATATTACATTGTACATTTATGTTTTATATTTTACATTTTTCGAACAAAGCATTTGTTTACATTTATTAATAAATTGTTAATCATATAATAACAACATTTATGTTATGTTTTATTTAGTAAATAAAAATTAAATTTAACATTAGTTTTTTAATTTAATGATTTAAAACAAATTTTATGTATTAATTAATAATTGTTATAATGTTTATTTATTGTAATATTTATTTTAACCAACTACATTAAAATTAAATTAAATGTACTTATTGTTAACACTCATATTTTATATTATTATATATATATATATATATATATATATATATATATATATATATTCTGGTTATTGATTAACACTAAAACTCATTAAATTAAATACATCATAAATAAAGTTCAATGGCAATTATATCAATTTTAATTATTAATAAAACTTTGTAATACATTAAATTTAACTCAAATTTATACACTTCTTTAACAACACTTTACAGTTTTCCTTATTTAATTTATATTATTATAAATATAACATTATCTTTTACCACATTTTATAATATATTAAAATAAAATTTATATAAATAATTTTTGTAAATTAATAAATACGTTTACTGTATAACATAACTGGTATATATATATATATAAAGTATTTCATAATTTATTTTAGCAAAAAAATAGCATTTACAATTAATATGTTTAATAAGTATTTAGTTTAATATAATGTTTTATGTAACACATTAATAATTTTGTATTTTTTTAAAAAGTATAAAAAATTATTTAATTTATTTACACGCAAAATGCAGTGTACTTTCTACCTAAACACTTATAAACTTTATTTAGTCCTAACAAGATTTCATCGTACGAGTTTATGTATTAGCGGTTGCCTACCTCTTCACCTCTTTGATTATTAATCGCATAACATAATTAGGTTTATTTTAATGTTTAATAAAAATATTAAAATTTTTAAGGTAACAAAAATATTTACAAAAACGTTTATTCTACAAGTTACGTTTTTCTTTTTTTTACTTTTAATTACATAATAATACTGTAAAAAAAATGTAAATCAAAATTATATACCGTTTTCATATTTATCCAAATATGAAGTGTTCCTTTTACAAATGTGTACTATCTATATATAATGCATTTATTTTAATACAATATATATATATATATATATAATTTATCAAATAAAATTAATATTTCTTTGTTAAAACTTAACATTTTCACTATATATTTATATTTCAGATTATTAACTAATTTACTATAAAGCGTACATACTGATTTCTTTAAATGTTTTCAGTTAATTGACTATAATCCTTATTTATTTTAAAAATAAATTTGTTTAAAATAAAATTAATGTTTTATTTATTTATTAAATTTATATTAAAGTGTGAAATTATGTTAGTGGCAGTATTCATGGTTCAGTATGTATATCATTAAGCTTATTACAATTTTACCATATAAACACAAATGTGTCTGAGCTAATTATCTACTTCATGAAATAGTTAATAAGCATTCAGAAAACAATTTTTTTTTAATTTTTTTTTTATTGTTATTAAGTTTTTTATTTAAATTTAAATAAAATAGTCTTAGTACAGGGTTTAATTCACTATTGAAATGAGTACATAAATTATAATTGTTGGAGTAGAAAAATAAAAGCACTGTGATACCTTGTAACACCCTGCTCTAGCTACATATCTTAGACATTCAACTCTTACTAATATATACCAAAGATAATACTATACAGATAGTAACATAAGTAAATTCAATGTTGACCTACTATAATATTGAAATATATGTAGCACTTGTTACCTATCTTATACATATCTAACGCTTATTAATAAGTACATTAGCTAATACTTTACTAATATATAATACACAATAACATTTGTTTTAACAATAAAATACAATAGTACCATTATGAAAACTTAAAAACAAACACAGATAATTGGTTATAAAAAATAATTTAATCTAATAAATACATAAATATACAAAATAACGGTAACAAACTTAATAATCTCAGTAATTTAAGTAATATCCACGTTTTTATTCAACCTCTGCCAGCCGCTTGGGTTAAAAATTTATCAATTTACCAATATAGTACTTTAAAATGCAATTATTTACAAAATAATTATTTTTTGTTTTTAAAGATACGTTAGTTTCCATGCGGTTCACCTTACGTTTTAAAATACTAAAAAAGTTTTCAATTACATTGAGGTCTGGACAGTATGCAAGAAGTTGAATAAAAAAGTAAGCTTTTGGTTTTTCAAAGCTTTTGTGGTTTAAATAAGAAAAATCTATAGTAAATTGTAAATTATGTTTAAATACATATTACCACTTTTGAAGTATGCACAGGAGCATTGTCTTGAATAATTGTTAATTGTTCTGTAGCATTTCTGGTTAGCTCGCTATAAAACAATTGTTTGAATATTTGTACAAATTTGGCGCTATTTAAATTGCCACTAGTACGCATCCATTTTGGAGACTAATTGTACTTAATTGCAGAATATCCTTTGACACATAAAGGATGTGCAACTTTTACAGTAGTATAAGTTTGGTTGAGTGGAAAATTTGGACTATAAATAACCCTTGAATGTTTATTCTATGGTTCGTAGGTTATTGCACACTTATCTGTGAAGTATATTAATCTCCAAAATGACGATAGATAATGTTTGTATTTTTTAGTAAACTCCACTTGTTGTACTCTATAGGTACGACTAAATAAAGGTTTTTTAACAACCGCTTTAAGAATGAAACCTTCAGATCTCATCCTCCTTACAATTTAGTAAAAAAAAATTAAAGTTTAGGAATCGCATTACCAGCGTATGTATCAAGGTTATATATTTATAAAAAAACGTAGTACTCAAAACTTTATAATGTGTAAAAAAATTTGTTATTTTAAAAATATACATTAATTTATTTTACAAATATATTTTACAAATATTAAAAAAAAATTAACTGGAACAAAATATGTTGCCTACTGTAGAGATACACATTAAATAACAATATTTACAAAAATAATTTTTATTTATAACTTACAACAACATCCATTCATGCAGTAAAAGTAATACCACCGTTAACTAAAACCTAAATCAAAAACACATAACTCGTTGAAAAAATAATTTTAACCAAAGTACATAAATGTGTAAACAAAAAGTTACAAACTTGATAATGTCAACAATTTAAGTAACATTTAAGTAACATTCGTTCAAGTGCAATGCTTTATACCATAAATAATACTCTTTACCAGTAATATGCTATTTTACAACATGTGAAACTACCTTTTTAATAAAAGAAAACATGATATAAACTACACTTAAATCCGTGATATTCAGGATCAAATGTATAAACGTCTGTGTTTTGCTAATAAGGTTTTTAAAGTTTAGATAAATCAAACATATGGTAAATTGAAAATTGCACTGAAAAACACATTCCCATTTATTATATGTACTCTAGAGCATAAATTTGAAACATCTTGCTAAATTTATGACTACAATAATGTTTAAAAAATTTTTATTAATTTCTTATTGCTTAAGATGTTGTTAACATAGATTCATTTTTGTAATTTCAGACACTTATTAGCACATTCTGTATAAAGGCAACACACGTAGGCAAATTATTTTGCACAAAAATTGTAACTTTAACTACAATCTACGCTATACTTAATTTTAAAATGTTAAGTGCAACATCTGTAAAAACAGCACACACATCTTCTATATTTAGTCTACCTAAAATTATTCAACATAAAAATGTATATATATATATATATATATATATTTGTTACTAAAGTGACATAGTTGAATTGGATTAAAAGGTTTTTAGTAAAGTGTTAGTAAAATAAAACTTTTATTAATATATTTTATTTGTTTTACTACTGAAGTGGGTAGAAAGTAGCTTGAATAAACAATTTAATCATTTATCTACGTAATGTCGATTTAAATCGGTATATATCAAATATTGTGTCGCATAATTAAGTTTGAATGGAGTTTTAATTATTACTGAAGTTGACATGTCACATGCACTAAATTTAAATTATTCATTAATTTAGTTGACATATTTTATCGAAATATTAAACATTAAAAGCGATGAACGATATACACTAATGCGATGACGTAGGATTATGAAATAATAAGTAATTAAAAACTTGACATTTTCTATAAAAAATGTAAAAGAATGTTTAACTAATTTTTTGTAAAACATTTTCTTAAAATTTACTAAAATTCATTGTTATTCAATTGGGTAGAGTGCAGAATTTAGCTGGTTATAAAAGTACTGCCCAAATACTGAAAAAAATGTTCGCTATTTTGTTTTTTTATCACTTTTTCTATAAACGTTTACAAGTAAATTTAATTAACATGGCAGTTGTATTTTCTAGTAAAAAATAAAATTGATTGTGTATTCATAATCAGGAATTGTAAGATCTCACTGAGATCTCAGCTCTGATATCCTTTAATTTAACTTAATACGGATAATTATCAACAACCCAGTTAATTTTAATCAAAAAAGCTTTATGTAATTTAAATTATCGTTCTGCAATTTAATATTATTACAAAATAATTCAAAATTACACACCAATGCTGCTAACCAATAGAAAAAAACAAAACACAATATACTCACAGAACCACAGTCACGTTAACAACAAACGTGATACATTCAAATACAAAAGGCACTTCAAAACATGGTTCAAACAAAGTCAAAGTTATTTAAATGTATAATAATACAAAAATTGTAATTGAAATAAAAATTAATAATAATTTAAATATTTTATTCAAACAATAACAATAATTAAAGTTATTCCAACAAACGCACTTTTTATCTACAACAATACCTTAATTCAATTAGCATTAATGACACAACTGACAAGAAAAAAAACAATTTTTATTTTGTTTTTAGTTTCCAAAATTTGATCTTATTTTACATCAAAACGTACAACACTGCTTAGTAAAATGTTTGTATCAGAAGCCCTAAACAGTATAAATACAGTTATGGAATCACTTTTTTAATCACATTTTTCATCAAAGTTTATAACTTGATAAATGCATTTTATTTTCTAATAAAAATAGATTTGATAGTGTATTCCAAATTAGGAATTGACTTTGTTCCAACAAATATACTTCCTGTATGTAACAATATATTGACCCTAATTAGCATTAGTTTTACAACTGATCAAAAGTAGTACAGCCTTAATGAATTCAAATGTATAAAGAAATTCCAACATTTGCATTTATTTTTCTTTCTATATAATCATCCCATAAAAGTCATAATAGATACGTTTACTTGATCTATAAATATATTCGTTGTTTATTTGAATTAATAGTGTTTTTATGTACATTTTGTAATAATTGTAGTAAACGTAACAGCAGTGGTAATAGTAGTATTACAATTAATAAATATGTTTTATTCTCTACATATTATCACCTACATATATTGTAAGTTGAAAACCATATATTGTATAATTAGTAAAATATTATCAATTAAAAGACACTAAGTAAATAAAGGACAAAGCATTAATGTAATTTAGCCATTAATATTTTGATGCACATTTTATGTCATAAATGTCAAAACACAAAATTAATTTAATTATTTTTTATTATTATTTTATTTTTATTAATAATTTAATAAACTATTTACGTATAAAAAGTAAGTCTTCCCCATTAATGAATAATAACAAAAATTTATCTAAAATTAACTTATAAATGGACATAATGAAAATGATTAAATACATTATCAATATATAAACCCAAAAGTAATTTGCAACCATCAAGCTTTTTAGGCGTACATTAATATGGCTTTTTTTAAATATTTCATTGTATTGTTTTTTATTGTGACATATATGGGTAATAGTTTATTTATATAAAATTAATCCATTTATGTTATTATTTGAATATTTTATATCTTAAAATAATTTTTATATTTTATTTTTTAATAAACAGCAACACAAGTGGAATCTGGTAATTATATACATACAAAATATATATATATATATATATATATATATTATTCAAAATATAAATAATAAAAAATCTTTTTTTATGTTAATCAGTTTAAACTATTCATAGTTATAATTAAATTTACATTAATACGCTTTTACCAATATGAATAAGACCTTTCAATAATGTTTATATATATATATATATATATGTTAAACATAGTGTATGATGTTTTGCTTTTGTTGTACAAATGTGCATTGTGATTTATTTCTCAATTAAAGGTTTTACTCAATGTTTCTGTAAGTTAATATTTAAATATTAAACGCCAAAATAATATATATATATATATAGTTTACCATTTTATGCTTTTTTAATACCAATAAATATTGCAAAATTTATTTAACACTATTTTATGTAACAGCATTTTTAATACATTGATTATCTAATATACGACCAATAAAGTAAGTAAAAAAACAATTAATGTATACTGTGTTAATTATTATTGTTCTTTAATTATGTTAAAACGTATTAAAATTAGATTTTAAAATTAAAATTTATATTATATTGTATATGGTACTTAACACTTGGTTTTATTTTTGTTTAAATCCTTTAACAATATAGTATTTTAAGGAGTTGAAACTTTATCAAAGCAATTATATAAACGCATTCTTTAATTGTAATTTACGTATTTTAATAATAATTATTAAATTATTAACTAATGTGTTTAAATGTTTTTTTAAACTATTTTTAATATTCTACGTTTAAATTTCTACAACATAATTTTTGCCCTCATAAAAATATTTTTTATTATATATTTCTTATAATTTATGTTACAAAATGAAACATATTTTTTACATTTTTTTATAAACACAGTTATTTTAAAAATTTATAAGAGTAACAAATCTGAGCTAATTTGTTATGTCCGATTGTTGTTATGCAAAAAAAATATTAAAAATTAAAAATGATATTCTTATTTATATCTACTTAGGAATATTTATAAAGGCATATCTTAATATCTACTTCGATTTAAACGTGGATAATAAGTTGCTTTTACATAATTTTTATAATAAATAGCCTATTATTATTTTCTGCATTTAAAATAAACAATAACTAATTGCTAAAATTGATGTTAAATGCACATTCAACTATGACATAATTGTGATGTTATAATAATTATTAAAACATTTTAACAATTTATCGGATTATTAATAGTTACATACCACAAAATTATGGTAATGTTGGAAAAAACGTGTAACGACTACTACAGATAATCAGAAAATCGTTATAAAATTAAAAAACATTACAATAAACCTATTTCAAATACCAAAAGAAATAATTTAAACAATTTTACTTATTCCACAATAAGAAAAAAAGCTATTGAATCTGGTTTAATTCTACAATCATTAAAGGTTATATTATTTATTACCAAAACACAAATGAATGATAGATTAGTCTTTTGTAAACTATGGACTGAACGACATTTGTGTTATTTGCTTTCCGTTTACCTTGCCGATAAAACAATGATTTGGAAAGAATCACTTATTTTTAAAAACAAAGTGTTTTGCTGGTCCACTTTTCAAAAACATTTACTACTGGTTGTGTAAATCATTTTTCTAAAAATAATTAATTTACATTAAAAACGAATATAAAATTAACTTAAAAATTAAAATAGAAATAGTCTACATCTTGTTAAAATAATGTAACAATTATAGTAATGTTTTCAAAAATATTGTGGATATTTTTTAGAATATATTGCAAACATTTTATGCACGTTAGAACTATCTGTGTTTGTTTACATAAAAAAGTTACTTTAAACATAACGTAGGTTGCAAAAAAATATTTGTTTTTATAAATTGTCATTTAGTAATTTTAATATTTATTATTATTATTTTGCTTTTTGTATAATTAAACAAAACATGTATAAACATATTCCAACGAAAAAATTATCAGATTTAAACATTGTATTCTTAACAAATACATTATCTTTAAGGGAGGCTAGTTGTAGCGTTGCTATTATTTAACAAATATTTTATTGGCGTGCCTGTGGAATATAATCTGGTTTGTGTAAATCTGAACATTTTTGTATTTGTCCGTTTATTTCATTGTTTCTGTAATGTATAATTATATCGGCTATTTTTCCCTTTAATACATTTAGTATTAATATTTATGTTTTGATATAGAGTTTTACTGACAACTTAACTAATAGTAAACCACATCTTCCATGTTAAGTGTTTTTAAAAAAAATCAAATTTGTTATTTAATATGTTGTAGTTTATTTTACAAAACATTATTTAGTAAACAAATTATTAGATATGGTTTGTATTTTATTACATAATACCTCGTGTTTACAATTGCACCCAACCTTGGATTATAAACCAGTTGCAATTTTATACAATTATTTTATTGTTAACAACATGCGTATATATATATATATATTAATAACATAATAGTTTTATTTTATTTAATATGCTATATTATGCATACTTTAATTAAAATGTATTTTTTAACCAAGTTTTGAGATTGATAAATATGATTTAGTAAAATGATTACATTTTTTATGTTTTTATGTTTTGTGTATAATAGAATTAACATGTTTTTAAATGCACATTTTATTTTATGTTATTTTTTTCTTTTAAACAAGCTTATAAATAAATAATTGTGAATGTTTTATGTTAAGATCCTAGTGGTAATTTTATCCATTTTCTACATGTAATTATTATGTTAACTTATAATGATAAAAGTAATTAATCGCTTTTTATATTCAACATAACTACTTTATTCTCCTTTTATAGTAATTTATAACATTATGCAGTATATTCTATTTAATATTGTAATTGAACAATTTAAGAAAACCTTTATAAAACATAAATAATAGCACTTATTTCATTTATTCTAAGATAATTAAAATTTCAGTTTGTTAAAGTAAATTTTAAAAACTGTGAAATTTTGACTTTAAGTATACTTAGATTACTAAATATATGTATATATACACATATATACACTTTAATAAATGTTTTAATTAAAGCTTTTTTTAATTGTTTAGGTGAGTTTATAATTTAATATATAATTACTTAAAAAACACATTTTTTTAATTATATATATATATATATATATATATATATATATATATATATATATATATTATTTCAAACTCTTTTTAATTTTAAGAGTTTAGCGCAACAAGATTTTTCTATATAATTGTATATATATGCACTTATTGCAATTTATTAATTAAGACTTCTATAAATTTTATAAACATGGGCAACAATATGCTTTTATATAATTATACATTACATTTTTGGCCATGAAATTGCGCACATTTTATAATTCTTAAATTGATAATTGTGAATATATTTAAACATTTAAAAATATTACAGGTCAACTTTTTGTGTATGGAAGTAAGTGAATAATCATCAACTTAATAAATAAAAAAATAACATTATAAATAATATTATAAGAATATTATAAATAATTTTATAAATAATATTATTGCCCCATGCTCATTTTTTTAAAGTATAAGGGTTTTGTAACAATAATAACAATAATAATTATTATTATTATTATTATTATTATTATTATTAATATTAAAATTATTTTTATATTTAAAAATTAAAATTTTTTAAATAGGTTTTTGTAATTTGTAATTTTATATTTATTGGCTAATTACTAACATCATGCTTCCTTATTGGGTAATATTTATTTTATTTAAGTATTAAACAAATAATATTATGTGCAATTACATTTTAAATTATATAATTTAGGTCGCCTGGGTACGTTTATTAAATCAAACAATTGCATTGTATTTGATAATGTACAATGAATAAGATTATTTTAGTAAATTTTTAATTGTGGCTACGCTTTGAATTGTGATGTAGATTTAATATATTTTAAACAATAAATTGTTAACATTTTTTAATAAATTGGAAAAATATTTAGGGTCTAATATATCGTATTATAATGTAAACAAAAAAATTATTTTATATTAACATTTTATTATTTTACAAATTGTAATTAAAATGTTTAACTTTTACTAACTACAATTACAGATAGACAATAAATAATACTTAATTGCATTCTACTTTTACTGATTAGGGTACAAGCTCAAGCAATTTGCCAAGAATTATTTAATTGAAAATTAGTAAAACAGATACATAGAACGTGGGTAAAATCTACTTGCATACATTTTATTTATGTTTATTTACTAATTTAAATGATTAATGGAAATCATGTGTCAGTATTAGATTTTTCAGTAAAACCGAATGTGAATCCAGATTATGTACATAAATGGAATATTATACAGAAGTTACTTTTCTACAAAAGTTACAAGACTACATTAAACGTGAATAAAACCCATGTGCATAAATGTATTTTAAAAATACATTTTTACTAATTTAAATGTTTTATGGAAACCATCAGTTTGCAATAGACAATTTAGTAAACAAAATTAAATGGAATTATTTGATAATATTTTTTATTTAGCCACTGTATGTCCATCAAATTAAGCAATATGCATTTTAAAATCACAACAAACGCAAATTATTGTATATTTATTTTTTATATTTTACATCTTACAAACAAAGCATTTGTTTACATTTACTAATAAATTGTCAATCATATAATAACAACATCTATATTATGTTTTTTAAAGTAAATAAAAATTAATTTTAATATTATTTTTTAATTTTAATGATTCAAAACAAATGCTATGCATTACTTAATAACTGTTATAAAATTTATTTATTGTAATATTTATTTTAACTAACTACATCAAAATTAAATTAAATGTACTTATTGTTAACAATCATATTTTGTATTATATATACATATATATATATATATATATATATTCTGGTTATCAACTGATTTAAAATAAAACTCATAAAAGTAAATACATCATAAATAAAGTACATTGGCAATTATATTAATTTTAGTTATTAATAAAAATTTACTTCTACAATTAACTTGTTATACATTAAATTTAGCTCAAATTCATACACTTTTCTAAAAACACTTTAAAGGCTTCCATATCTAACTCTAATTTATATTATTATAAATATAGTAATATTTTTTACCAATTTTTATAATTTAATATAATAATGTTTATGTAATTTATTTTTGTAAATTAATAAATACGTTTACTGTATAAAATAATCCGTATATATATATATATATATATATATATAGTATTTTATAGCAATTTACAATTAATATATTTAACAGTTATTTAGTTCAATGTAATAATTTTTGTAACACTTTAATAATTTTGTATTTTTATAAAAATATAAAAAATTATTTAATTTTTTTTACACGCAAAATGCAGCGTAATTTTTAAGCCAAACACTTATAAAATTCATCCTGTGCTAACAAGATTTCACTGTACGTGTTTATGTATTTGCGGTTGCCTACCTCTTTACCTTTTTGGTTTTTAATCGCATAACAAATTTAAGCTTATTTTAATGTTTGATAAAAATATTAAAATGTTAAGGTAACAAGAATATTTATAAAAACGTTTATTCTACATTCAACGATTTTCAGTGTTCCATTTTTAATCGCATAATAATACTGTAAATAAAATGTGAATAAAATAAATATAACGTTTTTATATTTATCCAAACATGAAGTATTCATTTTACAAATGAGTACTATATATATATAATGCATTTATTTTATTACAATATATATATATATATATATATATATATATATATACGTATATAATTTATCAAGTAATATTAATATTTCTCTTTGTTAAAACTTAACATTTTCATTATATATTTATGTTTCAGATGATTAACTAATTTACTATGAAGCGTAATATACTTATTTATTCAATTTTTGTCAGTTAATTGACTATAATTCTTAATTTATTTAAAAATAAATTTATTTAAAATAAAATTAATGTTTTATTTAATTATTGAATTTGTATTAATGTGTGAAATTGTATTAGTGGCCGTATTCATATTTTACTATGTATATCATCAAGCATATTACAAATTTACCATGTAAACACAAATGTGTCTGAGCTAATTATCTACCTCATGAAATAGTTGTTAAGCATTCAAAAAATAAATTTTAAAAAATTACATTTTTTATTGTTATTAAAGTTTACATTTAAATTTGAATAAAATGGTCTTAGTACAGTGTTTGATTTACTATTGAAATGAGTACATAAATTATAATTGTTGGAGTGGGAAAATGAAAACAGTGATACTTTGTAACATCCTGCTGCAGTTACATATTTCGTAAATATTTAACTTTTACTAATACATACTTAAGATAATGGTTTAGCGATACACATCAAGTAACATTATTTACAAAAATTATACAGCGAGATCCATTCTTGCAGTAAACTTAATACTACTGTTAACTAAAAACTAAATCAAAAACACATAACTCGTTAAAAAAATAATGTTAACTAAAATACATTAATGTGTAAACAAAAAGTTACAAACGTGATAATGTCAACAATTTAAGTAACATTCAAGTAACATTTGTTAAAACTTAATGTATAATAGCATAAATAATACTTTTTACAAGTAACATGTTATTTTACAACTTGTTAACCTACTGTTTTAAAAAAACATGAAATAAACAACACTTAACTCCGTGATATTGAGGATTAAATGTACAAAGGTCTGTGTTTTGTTAACAAAGTTTTTCCAGTTTAAATAAATCTAAAATATGTTTAATTGTACGTTGTACTGAAAAACACATTACCATTTAGCAAATGCACACTGGAGCATAATTTTGAGCATGTTTTAATTCCCTTGAGACATCTTGCTATATTAATGACTACAATAATGTTAAAGAAAATTTTATTAATTTCTTACTGCTTAAGATGATGTTAACATGGATCCATTTTTGTAATTTCAGACATCTTGTAGCACATTCTGTATAGAGACAACACACGTAGGCAACTTATTTTACAAAAAATTGTGACTATTATTAAAATCCACGCTATACTTAATTTTGAAATGTTGACATTTGTAAAAAACAGCACACACATCTTCAATATTTAGTTTACCTAAAATTATTCAAGATAATATATATATATATAAATTTATTTATTTATTATTGCTACCAAAATAACATGTTTAAATAGGATTAAAAGGTGTTAGTACAATGTTTGTAAAATAAAACCTTTATTAATATACTTTATTTGTTTTACTACTGAAGTACCCACTTCAGTTGTTTTATTGTCTATTTTAGCATAATGTTTGTAAAATAAAACCTTTATTAATATATTTTATTTGTTTTACTACTAAAGTGGGTAGAAAGTAGTTTGAGTTAACAATTGAATAATAATATCATTTGAATCAGTACATATCAAATATTGTGTCGCAAAATTAAGTTTGAATGGCGTTTTAATTATTACTGAAGATGACATGTCATATGCATTAAATTTAAATTATTCATTAATATAAATGACATATTTTATCTAAATGTTAAACATTAAAAGCGATGAACAATATACACTAATTCGATGAAGGAGGATCATGAAAAGGGAAGCGTCTAAATCTTGACATTTTCTATAAAAAAAGTGTAAAAGAATGTTTAGCTAAATTTTTGTAAAATGTTTTCTTCAAATTTAGTAAAATTTATAAACATTTAATTGAAAAGAGTGTAAATTTCAACTGATTACGAAGGCACTGATCAAATTATTGAGAAGAAAATTTTAGGTTTTATGTTTTTTCATTAATTTTCAATAAAAAATAAGATTGATAATGTATTCCAAATCAGGAATTAATTTTGTTCCAACAGATGTAGTTTCTATATGTAACATTACCGTGACTCCAATTAGCATTAATTGTACAGCTGACCAGAAGTGGTACAAAAGGGCAGTCTTGATTCAGTCAAATGTATAAAGTAACTCCAACATTCGTATTCATTTTTCTTTCTATACAACCTTCCCATAAATGTCACAATAATTACCAATTGTTACTTTGACTTGTTCTATAAATATTTTATTGTTTAATCAAATTTATTGTACTCTTAAGTATGCATGTGCTAAATATACTTTTTTACTGGAATATTAAAGATTCCATCAATAATAGTAATAATATCAGTTTAAAAAATTAATGAATATGTTTAATTTTGTACTTTTATTACGTGCACATATTGTAAATTGGAATCTGTATTTTGTATAATTTGTAAAGTATTATTAATTAAAAGACACTTATTAAATGAAGGACAAAAGCATTATAGTAATTTATTCACTAATATTTTTATGCACATTTTATGTCATAAATGTCAAAGGACAAAATTAATTTTACAATTTTATATTACTATTTTACATTTATTAATTATTTAATGTACTTTATATGTATAGAAAACAGATCTTTATTACTACTTAAAAATAAAAATAACAAAATATCATATTACTATATAAACCCAAAAGTAATTTGTAATAATCAAGCTCTTCAGGCATATAATAATATGATTCTTTTAAAATATTCTATTGTATTGTTTTTCATTGTGACATATTTAGGTAATAGTTTATTTATATCAAATTTTTTCATTTGTGTTATTAATAGAATATTATATAACTTAAAATAATTTTAATATTTTATTATTTAATAAACAGCAACCCAAGTTGAATCTGGTAATTATATATATACAAATTTATATACAAACGTAGTTTATGATGATTTGCTTTTGCTGTACAAATGTGCATTGTAATCTATTTTTAATTAAAGGCATTTTTAAATGTTTTAGTAAGTTAATATTGGTATATTAAACGCATATATATATATATAGTTTACTATTCTATACTTTCTTAATAATAATAAGTATTTCAGAAACAGTTAATAAATACTATGTTGATTATTATTGTTGTTACATCTTATTATAATTAGATGTTAAAATTGAAATTTACATTAAATATTGTGTAGTACTTTATACTTATCTTTGTATTTGTTAAAAATGTTTTTAGAAATATATTATTTTGGGGTGTTCAAAGATTATCAAAGCAATCATATAAACACAATTTTTAGATGTAATTTACGCAATTTTGATCATAATCATTATTACTCTATGTTTAAATTTCTACAACACAATTTTTGCCCCTCATAAAAATATTTTTATTACATTTTTTTAATAATTTATGTTACAAAATTAAACATGTTTTTTTACCTTTTTTATAAACACAGTTATTTCAAAAATTAAGGCAAAAGTTTATAAGAGTAACAAATTTAAACTAATTTGTTATATCCGATTTTTGTTTTGTAAAAGGAAAAATTAAAAATTAAAAATGATATTCCTATTTATATCTACTTAGGAATATTTATTTATAAATGCAAAATCGACCAAATTAGCATATCTTAAAATTTACTTTGATTTAAACGTGGATAATAAGTTGAGTTTATATAATTTCTTATAATAAATAGCCTATTATTGTTTTTTGTGTTTAATTTTATTAAAAATAAACAAAGACTGATCGTTTAAGTTAATGTTAAATGCACATTCAACTGTGACCTAATTGTAATGTTATAATAATTATTAAAATAAACATGTAATTATTTCAATATATATAAATAAAAATAACTTTTGAAAGGTATTTAATAAATTTTTTTAAATAAATTTAATAATTTATTATTTACTTTTAACTTTGGGATTCCGCTCATCGGCTCATTTTGCATTCCGATTACATTGTTTGTGAAATGGACATTAGTGATAAAAAATGATTTCATCTTACCGAATATGGAGTTCGTATCATCAAAAAAGTAAAAATAAAGAATTTTTACAAAACTATTTATTGGATTATTAATAGTCAAAAACCACGAAATTATGATAATGTTGGAAAAAACGTGTAACAAGCAATACGGATAATAAAAAAATTGTTATAGAACTAAAAATATTATAACAAACCTATTTCAAAAATTAAAATAAAAAGTTTAAACAATTTTAATTATCTCAAAATCAAAAACAGAGCAATCGAATTTGATTTAACGCTTCAATCATCAATCGTTAAGTCATTAATCACTGAAAAACGAAAGGATAACAGATTAACTTTTTGTAAACAGTGGAGTAAACGACATTTGTGTTATTAACATTCCGTATACTTTGCTGACAAAACAATAATTTGAAAAAAACCATTTAGCTTTAAAAAAATGTACGGGTCCAGTTTTCAAAAACATTTAGTCACGGTTGTTAGAAAGTAAGCCCACCTTTAACAAGTAATATGTTGGTTTTGGTATTAAGTATAATCAACTTATTAAATAGAGAAATATATCTGGTAGCTTAAATAGTAAAAAATTTGTTTTAGTTATAAAGAATGTTTTTTATTATAAAATGCAGCACACTTTTACGAGGATTGCTACTGTTTTATAAGACAATGTTCCATGTCATACATCTAAAAAAGGTATTGTTATATTTATGTAGGTTCACTTTATTTATTACATATTTACATTTAGACAGTAGATAGGCTAAAATCAAAAAATCTGTTTTTCACTCAATTAACACCTAACAGTCCGGACATCAGTGTTATTAAAAGTTTTTCTGTATTCTAAAATGCAACATCAATAAACATATTGAAATTGAGAATATATGTGTATCAAGAGTATATCAACACTCTCATCAACAGCATTCCAAAATGCCTGGATCAGGTTGTTCTAAAGAATAGTGATCATATAGACTATTAAATTTTTTAGACTTTCTAATGTCCGTAATCATTTGGTAACTAAAAAAATTGAATGTAATCTGCATTTTTATTAATAGTTGACATTATAAATTATGTTAATCATTTTACTCCATCTTTAGTTTTGCACCAGTTAATGTTTTATATAATTTTTATTACTTACAATATATATGTATATATAATTAGTTTTTTTAATTATTATATAGTATTGTATATTTTATAATTGAAGTGACTTTTCTCTTGTACGTTATATAGTTGTAGGAATATATTAGTTAAATAATCACTTCACTGCTGTAATTGTTATTATGACTGTAATTTAAAAAAATTGATTTGTGTAAATTATTTTTTAGGAATAATTAATTTTTATTAAAAACAAATGTAAAATTAAGTTAACAATTAATATTTTTATAAAAATTGAAATAAAAAAAGTTTACATTTTATTAAAATAATGTAATAATTATATTAATGCTTTCAAAAATATTGTGAATATTTTCTAAAATATATTGCAAACATTTTGTGCATGTTAAAACTATTTGTGTTTGTTTACATAGAAAAGTTACTTTAAACATAACATAGGTTGGAATAAAAATAATTGTTTTTATAAATTGTCATTTAGTAATTTTAATATTTATTGTCATTATTTTGCTTTTTGTATAATTAAACAAAACATGTATAAACATATTCCAACATAAAAATTATCAGCTTTAACCAATTGTATTTTAACAAATACATTACTTAGTGTTTTATTGACAACTTAACTCATAATAAAAAATTAACTTACTCATAACACGGGCTAAAATTGAAATATTTATATTTTTAAAATCGCTATTCAATAGTTCTAACATTAATGTTATTTATTTTATTTTTTGTATAAAACTTAACAAGTATAAACATATTCAAATAAAAAAATACTTGTCTAAATTAATTGTTTTGTTAAAATTTAGATTACCTAGAACTATGTCACCATTTTAACCAAACGGATACCAAAACACCTAAACCAAATGGTTACAAACACAAGCCATCTCATTTATAATTTAATAGTTTAGAGTAAATTATACATAAAACAATCTATTAACCCTAAAAATTAGATATGTTAAACTTTATATTTTATGTTGGTATTTTTACCTAATCATGGATTATGAATCAGTTAATGTTTTATGTAATTTTTTATTTGTTACAATATATATCTATAAAATTATACTTGTATTTTAATGATCGCATAATATTAAACGTTTTATAATTAAAGAGACGTCTTTATTGTATGTTATGTGATTGCTACAGATGTTTTAATTTAATAACAACGTTTTCAACTGTAATTAGTTGCAATTTTATACAATTGTATTATTGCTAATATATATATATTATATATATATATATATATATATATATATATATATATATATATATATATATATATATATATATATTGATAACATTATAGTTTTGTTTTATTTATTATGTTACATTAAACATACTTTGGTTAAAATGTATTTTTTCCCAAATATTGACGTTGCTAAATATAATTTAGTAAAATGACTATATGTTTATATTATATTGCTTAATTTATGTTTAGTATAAAAAACATTAACATGTATTTTAAATGCACATTTTTATTTAATGCTATTTTTCTTCTAAACAATCTTCTAAATAAGTAATTGTGAATGTTTTTATAAAGCTTCTGATGGTAATTTTATCCATTTTTTACACATAATTATTATGTTAACATATATTGACAAAAGTAATTAATCGCTTTATCTATTCCACATAACTACTTTATTCTTCCTTTATAGTAATGTATAACATTGTGCACTATATTTTATTGAATATTGTAAATAAACAATTAAAAAAAACCTTTATAAAAATATCAATATTAAAACTTATTTTGTTTATTCTAAGATAAGTAAAACTTGAGTTTATTAATGTAAATTTTAAAAACTGTCAAATACTGACTTCAAATATACTTAGATTACTAAATATATATGTAACAAACATGTATATATATATATATATATATATACATATATACACTCTTTAATAAATGTTTTAATTAAAGATTTTTTAAACTGTCTAAGTGAGTTTATAATTAAATATATAATTACTTAAAAAACATAAATATATAATTTCAAATTCTATTCACTTTCAAGATTATAGGGCAACAAGATTTTTTTATATAATAGCATATATATACAGTTATTTTTTAAACTATTTATATATATATATATATATATATATATATTTATTATTTCAAATTCCTATTAATTTTAAAAGCATGGAGCAACAAGATTCTGTCATATAATTGTATATTACATTTTTGACTATGAAATCGCACATATTGAAGAATAATATTTTATTCACTTTTTACATATTTTAAATTGATAATTGTAAATATTTTTAACATTTCAAAATATTTCAGATAAAGTTCTTTTTCATGGAGGTAAGTAAATAATTATCAACTCAATAAATAAGAAAATAATATTATAAATAATATTATTGCCCATTTTTCTAAAACAAAAACCTTTTTTGTTTTAAAAAAGTAATAATAATAATAATAATAATAATAGTAATAAAATTATATATTTTATAAATAAAAAAATTAAAATGACTTTTTTTAATATATAATTTTATATTTATTGACCATTTAACACATTTTGCATTCTTATTAGGTAATATTTAATTAATTTATACATTAAACAAATTATGTTAAGTACAATCACTTTTTAAATCACATGATTTAGGACGCCTCGGTACGTTTATTTAATCAAACAATTGCACCATAATTAATGATGTATAATGAACAAAATTATTTTAGTTAATTTTTAATTGGGTGTTTATTTTATTTATTGGACAGAGTATTGCATTATTCAATTCTTTTACATATTTAGTAAACATCGATCGTAAAGTGAATAAAACGGAAATTCATGTTGACGTCAGAGTTAACAATCAACTGTCAGGCATTTATAGACTTAAATCAACATAATCATCTTCTGTCATTAACCTAAAATCCAAGTTTTGTTTATTTGATTCAATCGTCATTTTTGCAAATCAATATAAAAATAAACATTTCAACAAATAAACTCGATTTTGAAAACATTTTCACGATCATTTGACGCAATTACAACATGATCAATATGGATATGAGAAGAACTGACACTTGTTTACTACAATTACATTTAGACAACAAGAGTTAGTTTATTACATTCCAATTTTACTTTATGAAAAACCAACATAAATAGTTTGGCAAAAATCAATTGAATAAAATGTTATATGACATAATACTCGGTCAAAATATATTTTAACAAACATAATTAAAATGTAAATCACGTGGGATTAAACAAAAAACATTAAATAATCTTGATTGTTACATGAGTTTTAACAAAATGAGTGTTTATTACACTAACATATGCTTACTCAATGCACTTTGATTTAATATTTAATTATTGCGTTTATTAATTAAATGTCAATAACAATAATTATCATTTTGACTTATTGTAATTAACAATATTTATTTCACTTTACTACATCAAAATTTAATTAAATGCAATTGTTTACATTCTCTAATTAAAATGGTATGTTTGTAGCCACACCTAGTAGATATCTGTTTTAAATTATACAAATTTAATATTATTTTGTTTTATTTACGATGTTAATTATTTGACATTTTTAGATCTATTATTTAATTGTTACGCTTTCAATTATGTAACGTAAATTTAATACATTTGAAACAATTAATTGTTAAAATTTACTAATAAATTATAAAAATACTTAGGGCGTAAAATATTGTATCTGCGCTGTTTTACTAAATAACTAATACATTATTTGTAAAATTATCTTATTTAGATCCTGTCGGTAAGTTTATCAAATTAAGTACATTGTATAATAATATAAATAAGATAAATAATCCTACATTTAATTTTCATCATTTTACAAATTTTAAACAAAAATATTTTAAATTCTACTGCAATTACGAATAGACAATAAGTAATACTTGATTACATTATACTTTTACTGTCTGAAATACAAGCCATAAATTAATTTTTTTTAATGTTTGTTAATTTTAATGTTTTAAGAAAATCATCAGTCAGCAGTAAACCATTTAGTAAGCTGATTAGATATTAAATTAAATGTTATTATTTATTAAATTATTTTATTTAACAAAGAAGAGAACCTTTATTATACTAAGAAATTCGCAGTTTGAAATAATAGCAGACGCAAATTATTGTACATTTATATTTTACATTTTACATCTTTAAAACAAAACATTTGTTTACATTTATCGTTAAATTGATAATGATATAATAACAGCATTTAAATTATGATTTTTATATATAAAAACTGATTTAAATATTATTTTTTAATTTTAATTGTTTAATACAAATGTGTGTTAACTAAATGTAAAATATTAAGTGTTATAATGTTTATTTATTGCAATCAACAATATGTATTTTACTTTACTGAATATTAATTATTTTATTATTATTATTTATTTATGGTTATTGGCTTGGATACTTTAGTAGAAGTAGCTTTCAGCACACACAAAAATATGTACAATTATTAAAAATACAATACAATTAGCAGTGTATAACATCAGTCCAAAAAAAAAGTAAAGTAAGGTTAAATTACATAGGCTAGAAAAAGAAAAAAAATTCAAAATCAAAGTATATTCAAAAGTCATGTTCAATATAATATGCGTAAAGAGGCATGGTATTATTTAGGGGACACTATGTGCAAATATGTCAGTATATATAAAATGCAAATGATTCATGACTCATGAGTGAGCATGGCTAATAAAGTAATGCCCTGGATAAAGGTTAATAAATGGTCACAAATTAAAATGGGCAGATTACAAACAACGGTAATTGGTCAGACCAAAGAAAACGAAAAAAACACTTATGATTTGGATAGGCTAATGTAAAAATCACTTTGAACTTTGTTGGGATTGGATAGTAACCTTGCTAAATATGGCAGACATGAATTTAAGTTCTGCACTTAACGTGTATATGTGATCTTCTCGTCATTCCCGATGCAAATGATTTGCTGAAATCACAATAAAGTGGATGATTGGAGTTGTTGGAAATACGACTGATTAATTGAAAACATTCCTTGAAGTGTCGATGAATTATTTCATAAAGAATGTCATTGTAAGGAGTACCTGATGATTGGCTTATTATGGTAATACATTTTTTTAACTTCATAAAATCCTTTCTTTTTAGTCCCGGAAATATTACGGGGGAGCAATATAATATTATTGGATAAAATGTAGCTTTAAAATACGTATTAATAACATGTTGGCGAACACGCAGGTTCCTTAAACGTCTTATGTAGTAACATAAACCTCGAGTTTTTGTAAACAAATGGTCAATGTGATCAGACCAGGTAAGTTTGCTATTTAGTAAAACACCGAGATATTGAAAACTATCACAAGTGTCAATTTCCACATTTTTAATACAAACCTTTGGATAAAGTTGAGTCAATTGAGATGAAGGTTTGTATGAGCTAAAATTAATTACTTTGCACTTTGTAGGATTTAATTTTTAGACTATGTTTTGTTGACCAATCAACTAATTCATCAATTGACTCCAGGAAATGTATATTATCTTCGGTTGAAGAGATGGATTCACATAACGCCATGTCATCCGCATATTTGAACAGTACAGCAGGCTCTTTTGGTCGAAGAACATCCACGTATGATAAAAAAGAAAAAGGAGATAAGACCGCACCTTGTGGAACACCTTTATTATCTTTGGTTGAAGAGATGGATTTACATACACGCCATGTCATCCGCATATTTGAGCAGTACAGCAGGCTTTTTTGGTGAAGAACATCCACGTATGATAAAAAAAGAAAAGGAAATTAGAAACGTTGAGTTCAATAAGACGCTTAAGCAGTTTGCTTCTGCATATGCTAGCAAATGCGGTTTTATAATCAACAAATAAACAGCTGACGAAGCCTTTTTTGTTATCGAGTGATTTTGCAACGTAGTTAACCAGGCTGGCTACACAATCTAGTGTAGAACTATTTTGTTTGTACGCAAATTGACATGGATCACTACTTGCTTTGAATGTATCACTTAGTTCATTCAAAATCAATTTTTCAGTCAACTTCAAGAGTACTGACGTGCATGAAATTGGTCGAAAATCTTCTACTTTTTTTAATTGTTTGTTTTTTGGAACTGGCACAATTTTGGAAGTTCTCCACGATTCTGCTATTCTACCTTCGTTTAAACTGGTTAAAATTTGTATTAGTGGAGAGTATATTGAGGACGAGCATAGTTTTAGCATTTGCATACTAAGCCCGTCTGGACCTGATGACGTTGTGGAGTTAGAGCTTTTTATAATTTTTTTAAGCTCATGTATAGATATTGCAACATCAGGTCCGTTATTGATGTTTATATTGTTTAGCTGAACTAATTTTTTTCATCATTGGTGTAAACAAAATGTTCATTAAGGGAGTTCACATCAAGTGAGGTAGTAACAGCTTTTGTTTTTCCAAAAATTTTGTTAATATTGTTCCAAATATTTTTCGAGTTGTTGTTGGGAGAAAAGTAGAAGTTATTGATACATTTTTGAATGAAACTAATCTCGTTTTTTATTTTAAGGCTTAAATGTTTTACTAAGGGGCGGTCGTTAGCTTTGTATGCTACCTCCTTTTGCCTGCGTAGCCTTTTTAGCTTCCTCGATGTTATGTCGGTGGGTGTTACAAGTATTTTAATTTTTGGACAGAACTTTTCAAAATGATTCTTAACCAGTGTAACAAAACTGTTTGTGGCGATGTTCAAGTCATTATAACTGTTTGTAGTAATACAGTGTTGCTCAAGAGATACCTTTAGCTCCTTTATATTTTGTTGTGATAGGTCTCGAGCGAACATATATGATTTTGATATGGGTTTAGTGAATTGCGTATAATTCTTCCTAAAATAAATTGTAGGAAGTGCTCGAATAATTGAATGGTCTGACGAAGCCAATGGAGCAAGTGATTTGGCTTTGTAGAATTGGGGAGCATTAGTAAAAACGCAATCTAACCTAGAGTTACCTCTAGTATTGAAGTTCACTATGTTGGTTAAACCCATAGACAAAAAATTATCTGTATTAGTGTTGTTGAAATCACCGGCAAGTAAAATCAAATTATTGTCACAAACAGTTATTAAGTAATTAAGAATATTTTGAAAAAAAACTTCACACTCGGAGCGACTTGCTGATGGTGGGATATACGTATTAATAACATCAATACTTTTATAATGAGATAAAAATGGGCACTTACAGTTTACACCCAAACTTTTGATGCCAAATTGCGAAAATTTAAATGATATACTGGAATTAGAGCAAAATTCTTTCCTTATGTAAGTGACCAAACCACCACCACGTGTTTTAACTCCGCTGCTTCTATCGAGGCGATGTGTTGCAAATCCATCGATTGATATTAAGTTGTTATCAATGTATTTGTTAAGCCACGATTCTTAAATAAGTAAGAAGCTACTGTTTTGGAGTAACCTCTCGTTTAAAAGCAGTTTCAAGTGATCCATTTTGTCCAATAATGACCGTACATTCATCGATAGAACTAACGGCAACGTCATTTTCTTTATAGGAATGTTTTTTAAAGCTTGCTGATAGCCAGAGTGATGACATTTTCTTTTCTTTGTTTTAATATTTGATTGTTTGTAACATATAGGAATAGTTAATTGTATATCCGATATAAGCACTTTTTGTTGAAGTAAAAATGTTCTATTAAAACGAATTCTTTGAGAAGTAATCATAATCGTTATAATTTAATAGAAAAAACATGTGTATTTTAAATGTCTTAAAGAAAAAAAAGAAGTACTGCTAATCAATGTAAAATATAATTGTGCATATGTTTTGTCATTTTCCGATGTTTTTTGAAAATGTAGCGCAGCTGTTCGAGGGCCCGCCATTCTTTATATTTTATATTTTATTATTCTGCTTGTTTCTTACTTCAACAATCGGATGTTTGGTTTTCAATTGTATAAATGTTATAATTATTTTATTCGGTTTAATTTTTTTTAGATTGAACTACGTGAATAATTATATTGATTTTATTTTACTAAATAACTGATGAATTAAAGATATTTGTAAAATTATCTTATTTAGAAATCGTCGGTAGGTTTATTAAATAAAACACATTGTATTATAATGTAAACCAAAAAATTATTTCATAATAAAATTTTGTTATTATACAAATTTTAAATAAAATTTTTAACTACAACTACAAATAATCCTGATTAGAGTACAAACCCAAACGATTTGCCAACAATTATTTAATTGAAAGTTAGTAAAACAGATACATAAAGCGTGTATAAAACCTAGTTGCATAAATTTATTTTATGTTTATTTATTAATTTATATGTTTAATAGAAATCATCTGTCAGTAGTAGATTTTTCAATAAAACCAAATGTGAATCCAGATTATGTGCATAAATGTAAATTTAATACAAAGGTTACTTTTCTACAATTTTTTACATTGTTGATTTCAGACTTAACAAACAAATGTCAGGTTTTTATAAACTCAAATCAACATAATCATCTTTTTTTATTAAATTAAAGCAAAAACAAATAATCACGTATTACAAAACAGTAGATAATTTTGTTTCTGTCTTGAAACCATTTTGAAGATCACTTGGCGCAATCATATTTTGACCAAATAAAGTTATAAGTAGAACCGACACTCGTCTACTACAATTGCAGTTAGACAATAAACATTAATTGGTAACAGGCTAATTTTGTTGTGTAAAAATATAACAAAAGTAGTTTGCAGTAATTAATTGAATAAAATGTTAGAACATAACTTATTACTTGGTTTAAATACAATTCAATAAATTTAATTAAAATAAATATCACATGAGATTAAACAAAAATTTAACAAAAAGTTTATAACACTAAAAACTTTTAACAGTGTCAGGCTTTTAAATAAAAAAGCGTTTATTACGTTAAAATATATTTAATTAAAGTAGTTTGTTTTATTATTTAGTTATTATACTTATTACTTAAATGTAACTAATTATAGTTATAATTTTGAATTATTGTAATTAACAATATTTATTCTACTTTGATAACTATTAATTAATCATCTTTTATATTCTGTTATTTGGTTCGGTTTTCAGTTCAACAAATTTGTTTTCTATTGTATAAAATTTATGATTATTATATTCTATTTTTGAAGCTAATTATTATATCATTTTACATTCATTATAACATTGTTACATTTTTAATTACGTGATTTAAATTTAGTACGTTTTATGCAATAAATTATTACCACTTGCTAATAAATTACAAAAATATTTCTACTTTAAACTATTATATTTATTTTTTTTCACCGAATGACCACTAACTTAAATGCAATTGTGTGTAAAATTTTTCTATTTCAAAACCGGATTGCTCATCAACTTAAAGAAATCGTATTTTAATATAAATAAAACGTATAATTTTGAATTTAAGTTTTATCATTTTACATATTTTATATAAAACGTTTTTAATGTCTACTACAATTATAAATAAACAATAAATAACACTTAAATGCTTTCTTTTTTATTGTTTAAAAAACAAGTTAAAACGTTGATAAAAACTATTTGCATTAACTTTTTCTAATGCTTTTTAATAATTTAAATAGTCTAATAAATTTAGTAGTCAACAGTAGAAAAGTTAGAAAACTGATTAGTTACAAAATTGACTATAATCATTCATTGATATATTTTATTTAACAAAGAATGGTACGTTTATCAAACCAAAAATTTAAATTTAGAAATAGTAAAAAACTCAAATTATTTTACATTCATTTTTCACATTTTACAATTTTGAAACAAAGCATTTGTTTACATTTATTAATAAATTGTTAATCCTATAAAAACAACATTAATATTATGTATTTTCGAGTAAATAAAAATTAAATTAAATGTTATTTTTTAATTTTAATGATTCAAAGTAAATTTTATGTATTAATTAATAATTTTTATTTATTACAATATTTATTTTAACCATCTATATCAAAATTAAATTAAATGTACTTATTGTTTACATACCATAGCGTAGGTGGTATTTAAAATAAATTTTTATTTAACAATTATAGCTCAAATATTTATTGCCGCACTTAATTGCGCTATCTAACTTGAACATTTTTGGTACCCTATTGATTTAAACTAAACTTATTAAATTAAATACTATAATATATATATATATATATATATATATATATTTTGGTAGTGACCTGATTAACACTAAAACTCATTAAATTAAATATATTATAAAAAACTTACAACTAAAATTACATTAATTTTAGTTATTAATCACAATTTACTTTTACAATTAATTTTTGTCACAAAAAAATTAACTCTAAATCATACAGTTTTCTTAAAAACCAATTTAAAGTTTTCCTTATGTAACTCTAATTTATATTATGATAAATATAACATTATTTTTTTACCACTTTTTATAATTCATTAAAAAAAATTATATAATTTATTATTGTAGATTAATAAATACGTTTACTGCATAACATAATTGGTATGTATCTATTTTTATTTAGTATTCTGTAGTTTATTCCAGCGATAAAAATAACATTTATCATTATATATTTTTAACAATTATTTCTTTTATTATAATGTGTTTTTCGAACACTTTAACATCTTAGTATTTTTTTTTAATATTAAAAATTATTAAATTTGTTTTCACACGCAAAATGCAGTGTGCTTTATACGCCAAACACTTATAAACTTTATCTTGTCCTAACAAGGTTTCACTGTACGAGTTTATGTATTTGCGGTTGCCTACCTCTTTACGTCTTTAATTGTCAATCGCGTAATATAATTAGGCTTATTTTAATGCTTAATAAAAAATACTAAAATTTTTAAGCTAACAAGAATATTTTAAAAAACTTTTATTCTACATGTTACGTTCTTCATTGTTTCATTTTTAATTACATAAACATACTGTAAATAAAATGTAAACTAAAGAAATATACCGTTTTCATATTTATCCAAACATGAAGTATTCATTTTACGAATGTGTACTTTATATACGATGCATATATTTCAATATATATATGTATATACATAATTTATCAAATAAAATTATTATTTGTCTTTGTTAAAACTTAAAATTTTTATTATATATTTAATGTTTCAGATTATTAACCATTTTACTATGAAACGTACTATGCTAATTTCTTAAATTGTTTTTAGTTAATTTACTACAATTCTTATTTAATTTAAAAATAAATTTGTTTAGAATAAAAATAATGTTTTATCTAATTATTGTCAATAAAAATTGTGCAACATATCTGCGATTACTTTTGTAATTTATTTAAATTTGTATTAAAGTGTGAAAATGTGTTAGTGGCTGTATTCATCGTTTAGTATGTACATCAATAAGCTCATTACTGCTAATTGTATTGTATTTTTATAATTGTACATATATTTTTGTGTGCTGAAAGCTACTTCTACTAAAGTATCTAAGCCAATAATCATAAATTAAAAGATTTAAAAATTTTTTTTTAAATTACAAACTTATGTGAACACAAGTGTGTCTAAGCTAATTACCTACCTCATTTAGAAATTAAATAAAAACAAAATCACTTATTCATTGTTATTAAATTTTATATTTAAATTTGAATAAAATAGTTTTGGTACAGTTTTTGATTTATTTTTGAAATGAGTATATAAATAGTAATTGTTGGAGTGGGAAGCACTGTAATACCTTGTAACATCCTGCTCTAGTTACATAACTTAGGCATATTTAACTCTTACTAATACATACGAAAAATAATACTATACAGATAGTGACATAAGTGAATCCAATGTTGACTTACTATAATATTGAAATATATGTAGCACTTATTACTTATCTTATACATATTTAACGTTTATTAATAATAAGTTTATTAGATAATACTTTACTAATATATATACATTTAATATTATCCGCAAAACAATTATTAATATAATACACAATAACATTCGTTTTAGCAATAAAGTACAATAGCGTCATTATGAAAACTTAAAAACAAACACAGATAATTGGTTTTAAAAAATAATTTTATCTAATAAATACATAAATATACAAAATAAAGGTAGCAAACTTAATAATCTCAATAATTTAAGTGATATCCACGTTTTTGTTTAACCTCTGCTAGCCACTTCGGTTATAAATTTATCAACTTACCAATATAGTCCTTTGAAATGCAATTATTTACAACATTATTAATTTTTGCTTTTAATGATACGCCAGTTTCCATGCTGTTTACCTTACGTTTTAAAATATTAAAAGTTTTTAATTACACTGAGGTCTGGACTGTATAGAAGGAAGTTGAATAAACGTAAGCTTTTTGTTTTTTAAAGCTTCTGTGGTCTAAATAAGAAAAATTTATTGTAAATTGTAAATTATGTTAAAATACATATTACCACTTTTAAAGTATGCACAGGAGCATTGTTTTAATAATTGTTTATTGTCCTGTAGCATTTCTGGACAGCTCATTTTAAAACAGTTTTCTGAATACTTGTACAAATTCGGCGCTGTCTAAACTGCCACCAGTACGCATCCATTTTGGAAACTGATTGTACTTAATTGCAAAATATCCTTTGACACATGAAAGATATGCAACTTTTACAGTAGTACAAGTGTGGTTGAGTGGGACATTTAGACTATAAATAACCTTTGAATGTTCAGTCCATGGTACGTAGGATACATCATCTGTAAAGTATATTGATTTCTAAAATGACGATTAATAATGTTTGTACATTTTAGTAAACTCCACTTGTTGTAATTTATAGGTACGACTGAGTGGAGGTGCGTGAAAACCAAAATTAATCAATACAAAAATTTATGTCTATCTTACTTATCCAGTATATTAACCAATTCAGAATCAAACCAAATAGAACTACTAAGATACCTATCAAATTAGGAATTACTCTACCCACACATTTAGTTAAACTAATTTGGACATCTCACAGTATAATGTAGCAAGTGTGCCTTATAATGACTCATTCTATGTGTAGCAACTTTGAACATTTTTTAAAAATATATATGACTATATTTATATTCATTAACATATGATATTCTATTTTATTTTGATCCCATTATTTGTACTACTATTTTTTTATATATTGATGGTAAAAATGTATTTTACGCTGAATGTATCTCTAGTGACATATTAAAGCTTACTACTACTAATAATAATAATAACTAAAACCTAAATTAAAAACACATAACTCGTTAAAAAAATAATTTCAACTAAAATACATTAATGTGTAAACAAAAAGTTACAAATGTGATAATGTCAACAATTTAAGTAACATTTAAGTAACATTCGTTCAAGCGCAATGTTTTATACCATAGATAATACTTTTTACAAGTAATACGATATTTTACAACTTGTTAACCTACCTGTTTAATACAAGAAACATGAAATAAACGACACTTAAATCCGTGATATTCAGGATCAAATGTATAAAAGTCTGTGTTTTGCTAATAAGGTTTTTAAAGTTTAGATAAACCAAACATATGGTAAATTGTAAATTGCACTAAAAACACATTATCATTTAGTAAATGTACGCTGGAGCATAAATTTGAAAATGTTATAAATCCTTTGAGACATGTTGCTAAATTTATGACTACAATGATGTTTAAGAAAATTTTATTTATTTCTTACTGTTTAAAATGCTGTTAACATGGATCTATTTTTGTAATTTCACACACTTTGTAGCACATTCTGTATAAAGACAATATACGTAGGCAACGTATTTTACAAAAAATGTGACTTTTATTAAAATCCACGCTATACTTAATTTTGAAATGTTGACATTTGTAAATAACACCTCACAAATCTTCAATATTTAGTCTACCTAAAATTATTCAAGATAAGAATATATATATATATATATATATATATTATTGTTGCCAAAGTAACATATTTAAATTGGATTAAAAGTTTTTTTGTATTGTGGCTGTAAAATAAAACCTTTATTAATATATTTTATTTGTTTTACTACTAAAATGGGTAAAAAGTAGTTTGAGTTAACAACTTAATGATTCCTCTATATAATGTCGATTTGAATCTGTATATATTAAATATTGTGTTGCAAAATTAAGTTTGAATAGAGTTTTAATAATAACTGAAGTTGACATGTCATATGCACTAAATTAAAATTATTCATTAATTTAGATGACATATTTTATCTAAATGTTAAACATTAAAAGCGATGAACAATATACACAAATTCGACGAAGGAGGATCATGAAAACGGAAGTGACTAAAAAGTTGACATTTTCTATAAAAAATGTAAAAGAATGCTTAACTGAATTTTTGTAAAACGCTTTTTTGAAATTTACTAAAATTTATGATTATTTAATTGGGGAGAGTGCAGAATTAGGCTGGTTACGAAGGTACTGACATAATCATTAAAAAGACAATTTTAGCTTTTCTGTTTTTCTACCATTTTTTCCATAAACGTTCACAAATAAAAATAATCAACATGGAGTTGCACTTTATTTTTTAATAAAAAATAAGATTGATAATGTATTCCAAATCAGGAATTAATTTTGTTCTAACAGATGCAGTTTCTATATGTAACATTACCGTGACCCCAATTATCATTAATTGTACAGCTGACTAGAAGTGGTACAGACGTGCAGTCTTGACTCACTCAAATGTATAAAGTAACTCAAACATTTGCATTTATTTTTCTTTCTATATAACCTTTCCATAAAAATCACAATAATTACCAGTTGCTACATTGACTTGTTCTATAAATATATTTATAGTTTAATCAAATTTATTGTGCTCTTAAGTATGCATGTGCTAAATATAATTTTACTAGAGTATTAAAGATTCCATCAATAATAGTAATAATATCAGTTTAAAAAATTAATAAATATGTTTAATCTTGTACTTTTTATCACGCGCACATATTGTAAATTGGAATATGTATTTTGTATAATTTGTAAAGTATTATTAATTAAAAGACACTAATAAAATGAAAGACCAAAGCATTATAGTAATTTATTCACTAATATTTTGATGCACATTTTATGTCATAAATTTCAAACCACAAAATTAATTTTATAATTTTATATTAATATTTTACATTTATTAATAATTTAATGTACTTTATATGTATAGAAAACAAATTTTCATTACTATCTAATAATAAAAATAAGAAAATATCATATTACTATATAAACCCAAAAGTAATTTGTAACAATCAAGCTGTTCAGGCGTATAATAATATGGCTCCTT